>JBBPCS010005018.1:0-10832 GCA_037974645.1 Hollardia meadi | reverse complement strand
ACTATGAGTACATAAGCATATAAGAATAAACAGTAAATCAATGGTTATACATGGTTATATAAGTAATTTCCCTCACAATAAATAGGTTGAGCATCATCCAAAACTCCAACAGTGCACAGTATCGATTTAAAAAACGAGAAATACTTCTGTTTCTTTTTAACAAGTCAGTTCACTGCTTAGCCATTTTCGATGAGGACTTAAAAATATGTACAGAAATTGTTGTGCGGAAATTATTAATCAAATATTTTATTTATAGAAAATGAATCCTCAACTATTTGGATAATCAGTTCATGATTTAATCCATTTATCAAGCAAAAATAAGACTAATGTTTTGTTTTTTTTCTGCTTCTGAAGTGTGTGATTATTTGTGTTATATCAATATAAAATGAATGTCTTTTGGGTTTTGGACTGTTGGTCAGACAAAACATGACATTTAAAGACGTCAGCTTGAGTTTCAAAGTTCATTCTGATCCTTGAAGACAGCGGTGGACAAAATTCCTCTGAATGAATAAAACGGCACTAAATGAACGTTGCAGTGAGATTGTTTTGTCAATGTGTGTTTCCAAGATCAAGACTGAACTTTGAAACACAAACTAAGTGTTGGTTTCAGCCCTATTACATTTTTAGTAGTAATTATACTGCTGTTCACAAAGAAAAGCATAGGAACGTGTCATTACCCACACAGCTATCGAACCTGAAGGCAACAAATCAGTTGTGTTCCCTCTTGTGGCGTGTTTTTCTCTACCATGACTAAGTTATTCCTCTTGTACTTTGGGACATTATGGACTGTCTTATTGGCAAAAAGCTGCAGGACTGAAGAACTGAAACAGAAGATGATATTTAATAGAAGATATTAAAGCCCCATTGGGACAACATTAAGATTACAGGGGGTAAAGGAATGAAAATTCACTGTGCCCCTCGGAAACATCATTTAAACTATCATGAAATGATACATGTGATAGACTGATATGTATATTAATGGGACACATGTCACTGATTAGTGCAGGTAATGTTAAAATCGTTCCACCTCTCCTAGAGACATAAATCCAGGCTGACTGGATCAGACTTCCTGCTGTCCTCCTCACACTGAGTGTCTGTTCAGGTGCATGTTTGCATGTTGTTTTTTCTTTATTTCTGTTTGCATGATGGATGATATCCTTGGTTTGGTTCTGACATGGCCACCCTGCCATTTTGATTGTTTATCCATTGTGTCTTAACAAGTGTCTCCATCTCCCTCAGTCTGCTTTCAGGCCTCACACGCACATCTCCGCCTTGTTCAAGGTTAGAGGAAGCCCCTGCTCCCTTTTGTTCCCGTTGTCCTTTTGCTTGTTTCCCTGTAGGCATCGTCGTCCTGCAGTCAGCCTCATTTTTAGTTTGGACTGGGTCATAGTTGGTCTTTTGTCCTGCTACTTCAGAATAGCTTTAATTCAGCTACAGTCCACAACCTTGAATCCAGATGCTGCTCTGTAGATTGCCTGTATTGTATTCATGCCTGTATTGTAATTATTAGCACTGCTTTAAATTATTAAGATAATTGGTTTAAAGATAAACGCAGTTTAATGTTCATTCCAATGTGGAAACTTCAGCCCACTGCATGTTGGGATAGCGTCCTTGAAAAGGATTAAGGATTTAATTCAACTACTTCTCATTTCCTTGGATTTAGGAATAAGATGAAGAAAATATAGAGAACTGTGACAAAAATCTTAATAACAGAATTATATTCAACTAACTGAAAAAGCAATTAACTTAATTAACCCTTAGAAACCCACCTGACCCATTTTGTTTTTTATAGGGGGGGACAGGGGATCTTTAGGGGGAGATAGCAGGTCAAATGTATATGCCACATAGAAGTGATATACATTATCTGAAGCATGGTGTATGAAGACACATCTGTAATAAGCATTATGTTTTGGTTAGGTGTCTACTCAAAGATTGAAAGTTCAGAGTATATAAGGGCTAAGAAAATTATGATGGAAGTATATGATGGCCATTCCCATGCTCAGTTATATCTCATAAGTTGTTACAGCAATTTTTGGATTAATACCATTTGTTACATAGATTTGGTGCAAAATGTAGCCATTTTTGAACACTCAAGAATTGATTAAAGAATTGTCAAAACTCCCTCCAAAATACCACATTAAGACACCAAGACCTCGAGGAACACCATAGAAAAACCCATGCTGTGGTTTGATGCCAAACATTTTGAAATTTGGAGATTTCTGTAGGAAATGTATTTTTGGGCGATTGGATGGCAAGCACTTCTGTTGTGGAAATTGCTCAGAAACCCCCTTATCGTCAATAAACCTTCTGAATGCCCACGGCTCTAGTTTGTGTTTGTAAAGATTCATGAGACTAATTATCTTAGACGTCACAATAGGTCATTTTATACAAGTTTCAAGAAATGGTCAAACTACACTGAAATGGCTACTATGGGGACTAACATTATCACACATGAATACAATTGAGCTCACTGAATCCACAAGAATCTCAGCTTTCTAGTCATACCCAACATATCCAATTCCAAGATGGTTTAGGGGCCCCAGTATGCAGAAATATTCAAATACACCATTTTTATAGTAGGTGAAAATAACACATTTATACGGCATGCAACATGCAAGAAACTGCATGGGATTAGCATAAAGTTGGCATGTCTGTCAAGAGGAGACTCGTGTGTATCCATAGAACCATTTTCATTCAGATATCTTGAGGTGAGAGGTCAAGGCACCCCTTTGAAAATGGCCATGTCAATTTTCCCTTACCAAAATTTGGAGCATTCTTTACCCCCCTTCCGGACAAACTAGCATGACATGGTTGGCACCAGTCGATGCCTTAGGTTGTCTAGACGCACATGATACCACTGTGCGTGCACATGATACCACAGCCTGTTAAAGACAGTAATGTCGGCCAAGATCGTCTGCGATCCTGGTGGTTTCTTAGGGTTAAAGAGAGGCAACGTTCAGGGGAAGACGGCAGTATTAACTGTGCTTGTAATCGTGCTGTAGAACAGATGTTTGTACACACATATAGTACATAAAGTAGATTTTGCTGGATGATATTAAAACTACTTGGCATGAACAAGAATTTCTCTCCACTGTGTGTGTCTGTATTTAGTGTCAGAACCTCGGGAAGTTGACCACCGTGCAGCTGGGTCATGATAACGCTGGACTCCTGGCTAAATGGCTGGTGGACTGTGTCATGGTGCGCAATGAGATCACAGGACACACCTACAGGTGAGTGGAGGCAATGTATTCTTAGCCGAGCTAGCGGCAGTGTTGTCCACCACTAAAGCCCAGACTGAAATATCTCAACAACTATGAGATGGATTGCTGTGACAGTTTATAGAGAGGAAGAGTCCTGCTGCCACTGATAAACCCCTGACTTTTCCTCTAGTGCCACCATGAAGTTGACATTTGTAATACAGTGTGAAATATCTCTTTTATCAGTTGTTAGATGGATTACCCTTACAGTCAAGGTCCCCAGATCTATTAAATTTGGTCACCTTTCCACTAAAGTCACTTAGCCTGTCAAATACCTCAACATTTTCAACATATATCAGCACAAATCCTTGATGATCACCTGACATTTCAGCAGCCATTATCATGTCAATATTTGGTTTATAACTAATGACAATCCCATCAGCCTTACATGCACTTGATCTTTACTGCTAATTAGTAAATATTTGCATGCTCACACGCTAAACCAACAAAGTGAACATGGTAAACCGTAGATATAGTAAGAGGAATCTAGATACAGCGTCAGAGGCGGGGCCCCGTTCATTCCTATGAAAGTTGCTTAGTGGTACATGTAGCAAAAAACGATCAACTTCCCGGGTCTAAAATTACCCAGAACTTCCGCATTGCGGGATCCATAGAGGATCTACTACTTTCTTTGTGTAACTAGTGTTTTTCTTTTTTTTTCACGTGACACTCATAATTCCACATTTCGGCCACTGTGTCAAATTGGCTTTACAGCCTGGTGCTCTTGCTGGGGGCTTGTAGTAAAAACTGTACCTGCTAAATATCAACGTGCTAGCATTCTCACTGGGAGCATATTGGCATGCTTGCTGACGTAACTATTTAGCTCAGATACAGAGCCATTAGCATGGCTTTAGACTATAACCATTTCTCACAGGTGTCCGAACGAGCAGGACGATTGACAGTGGTCTCTTGTACTGACACATCAAAATGAAGTCTTCCTACATCTGATTGGACTAACATACCACTTGCTAGGGTCAACTTTTTCTGTCTTGTCTGTCTGAGATTTCAACCTCCATTTGCTGATAAACTGATCAGGGAAAGCCTCTAAAACAAGTCCAACATTATTCTTCAGACCCAGAAAACTTCAACTCCCTTTGAGGTTTTTGTCATTTTCTAAAATTTACACACTTGAATATGAAGCACCTTATTGCCCATCAGGATCCTGGATACTCATTCAACGTTTTCTGGATAATTAAGGGTCAAGTATCGTAGCATTTTAAGTACATGCAGGTCTCCATGAACTTGCAGAGAAAACAGAGACAGTGAGGACAGAGGGAAAAGAAAAGAGAAAATAAAAAGATGGAGCTTATCAACCAATGAGATGAAAACAGATCCATTACCTTGTTGTTTCTGTCTCCTCGAGGTTTCCATGTGGTCGCTGGCTCGGTAAGGGCGTGGATGACGGCAGCCTGGAGAGGGTCCTGATTGGCGAGCTGGTGGTGCCCAGTGGAGAGGAGGATTCTGGGAGAGGTTGCCGTACTCCACCGCTGCAGCGCTCGCCATCCCAGACCAGACGCATCAGCATCACATCTCCGCCTGGACGAGGATACAGTCAGTATCTGTCAGGGTTGACATGCCGCTGTGTAGAGACTGTGACTGGTCAGATCAGGGCATATGCATGATGTAATCTCCAGCCCTGACAGCTGTATAGTCAATTTTAATTTCAATTTACAGTTTTTGGGGGGGTAGAGCAATGAAGAGAGAGGAGAAAATAATGCTTAATAGTCAAAGCCGAGGTCAAGATTTTTAAATACTAAGTCACTTTAACGTCCCCACAGATGCCAAAAAAGATCTTTCTTGACTAGCTTTTACCTCTAAATACCTGTTACATTACATTTTCTGCATTTTTAATAGAACAGATATTTCAAGAAAATTCCTCTAGAAAATAACAACTGCTTATAAAACTCAACTATCCAATTTCTAACTGTCTCTATTTTCCCCTATAATTAGTCCCAAATGACTTATTTATTTCCAGGAGACATCCTGGGAAATTGTTGGTAAATTATTCAGACCCAGAAGATGATTAGTTTCCCAGAGTGTGCCACCAGATCAGTTATACATTTTTACTGTTGTTGGTTAAATTATCACTAACTCAATGTAAAATCATAATAATAGAAAAGATTGTGAAATTTGCCAATATTTTTATTTACTTTATCTTTCTTTAAATGCTGAATTAATTAATGTATTAAAAAGAATAATAATCAAAAGTACACTTTCAAAAACCTTTTAAATTATTATCATTATCAATCAGGACTTCATCATCTAGACACAGAATAATGAAACTGAATTAAGTGGTAAACTAAATTATCTTTTTAGAATTTATTTTTTTTCTTCATTGCAAACTTGAGTATGTATCAGTTTTCAGTATCAGTTTATTTGTTAACAATAATTCAATACTGGAGTGTTCTAGAATTGATTCAGTGGCAAATGATTTCAAAGCTCTCTCTCTGCCAAGAGTGAAATTATGATGTAGAATTACTAAATCATTGACCTAAAGGTGATGAAAATTAAATATAACGAGTCTACAAATCTGTAAAATACCCACCATGTTTAAGGTATTTATTTAAGGTAATTATAAAGTTCAGACTCCCTGCAGGTCATAAAAATTTCGCTGAAACACTACCAAAGACCTCAGCGTGCTTAACTACAGTCTGGGCCTGTTAACATTATAATATAGCCGAAGCTGGGTTGTTGATGACACTTCTGCTCTGTGCCTATATACTGATGCAGCTGCTTTCTTGATTGCAGAACCGACTTCAGCCCAAATTCAAGAGGCCATCGGGGAGGCTGTGAACAACATCGTCAAACACTTCCACAAGCCAGAGAAAGAGGCGAGTGACCGGTGTCATTCTGAATTCCTCTGTTTAATAATGAAGAAACTTGTTTGTTATCTACTGTACTTTCTCTCAACCCTGTGTGGAGTCAGTGCTCTCTGTCTCCATCCAGTGACTTTTTAACTAATAATGTTTTAGTTAGTTAAGTGGTGTTTCATGGCTGCTCCCATAGCATTTTTACTGCCACAGCAAAGAAAACAGATGTGGTACAAATGGCTCAGGCCGCTTCTATTCAGCACTCTTTAAGTGCTCTCAGTCAGAGGAATGATGGAGAGAGTAAAGAGTGGAGGGTGAAGCATGCAGCCCTGAAAGAGGCCAGGAACCAGACTGCACTGGTTTCAAGTCATCTCATGCTGATCTCTGTCTCCTCAAAGAGTTATATGAAATTCTCTCCTCAAATCTGTGAAAATGTGCCACAACGAAGCAATGAATCAAAATCCTACAGGGCCATGTAAAGATTTAGCATCAGCAGTTGTCAGAATAGTCATCTTCCTCTGTTAACCATCTTAAACTGCAGGATCATCTTTAGGGGCTGTTCTACGGCTAAAAGTAACTCTTAACTCCAACGTCAATGTTTTGAAAAAATACACCTACAATGAACTACCAGCATTTTTTGCTGGCTGGTGAGTTAATAAGGATCCAACAAAATTGGCACACAGAATTACCTCATAAAAGGATGAAGAAAAAATAAATAAATCACCGTATCAACATGCAGATGGTGATGGTTTGATAGCAAATACAATATACCTGACAAGTCTTCTTTTTTTTTTTTACTTAAAGCAGTTACATCAATATTTTTTTCTAATAACAGTGTATCAAATGGCAATGTGATGCAAGGAGTCTCTGGTAGTGATGAACCTTCAGAGAATTATCAGCTGAATCTGCAGCTCTTTACAGTACAGTGAGTTTCAGCTCACGGTTCAGCTGTCCCAACTACAACTTTACTGTTGTGGTTTATTCTCACCACTCTCATAGTGTGGCCACAGCAGGGAGCTGTTTTCAGAGGAAAAAGCTCTCATAAACCTCCTGTACACTACCTGCTCACTGCAAAAGAAAATAAATGTATGCTTGTTTTCATTCACTACTGTCAAGTGAATATTAAAGGGTGGATCATCATGATGAGCAGTAGTGGATCTAGTACTCTAATGCCAATACAACAAGATGACATAATTACAAGAGCTCCAGTCAAAACTGAAAAATGTTGGAAAAATGTCGAAAGCATGATGGAAATATGACATTTCTCTGTTTCTTGTAATAAACCAAACACTGGCTTTAGAGAGGGCCTTTCATGTTTTTTTGCATTTGTGACACAAGCGGTGTTCAGTTTGTTGCAGTCTGCGTCCTCACTGGACCTTTAGGTCACTTGCTTGCAAATGATAATAGATATGAATTTTCATTTTATTTTATTTATTTTCCACCTCAGACTTTTTTTCTTGAATTTTCAGTGTTTCCACTCTCAGGGTTTTTTTTAAAGCTCAAATTGTAAATGCACATAAGAACTGGTAGATAGAAGCCCACCTATAGTTACATGTCAGCATGTTGACTCCTGTGTCTCCTGTGTTGATGTTTTGTCTCCTGGTTGTCTCGATGCAGAGAGGCAGCCTGACCGTCCTGCTGTGTGGAGAGAACAGCCTGGTGGCTGCTCTGGAACAGTTCTTCCATCACGGCTTCAAGTCTGCGCGGCTCTTCCAGAAGACTGTGTTTGTGTGGGACTTTGTGGGTGAGTGTGGGGCCACAGCGCCATCTGCTGCTAATAATATGAACTATATAGTTTGGCCCATTTTAGTTTTTATCAAATTCTAATTATTGGTGAGGTTTTCTGAATAATTATGGAGCCTCATAACTTTTTTTGTTGTTATTTGGTATTATTTAACAGTTCTACAACTGGAACAAGTCTGTTTCAGTTTTCAGAAAAGAGAAGGAGAGAAGTATGACAGCAATATTTTATCAGTGAAGAAATGTATGTGTTTAAGGACAAAATGAGCATTGTACAAAGTTGTGTTAAGTCACTGCAATGCTGCAAGGTCAGTGTTCTTATCTTAGAGCTTGTTTAGCAAGTAAACAAACTGTTTTGTGGAGATGTGAAAGGAAACAAACCCTGTGATGTTCTCCCCTTCCTCTGCAGAGAAGGCTGTGGCCTACATGGAGTCAGCTGACCAGATGGGAGACCTTCAGGAGACTGCAGAGCCACTGGGGATGACCTGTCAATCACTCTGTCACTATGTCAACGCGATCAACTCCACCCCCAGGAACATCGGCAAGGATGGGAAGTTCCAGCTGCTGGTGTGCCTCGGCGCCAGGTCAGTTTCAGGAGAACACTGCTGTTATAAATCTAACTTGGACACGTCTGCTCTGGAATTCTGTCGTGTATATACAGTATGTGGTATTCACAGCAAAATGAGTTGGAAATATATGAAATGCACCAAGTAATGTAAGTAACACAAGTTTTTGTGTGTAAGTCGCTGCAATGAACACGACTGTGCTGTCAGGCGCACAGAGCGCACTGGAGACAGAGCGGCGGCTGCAACATACACTCTGCCTTCTCCAGTCACCTCACCTGATACATCTTCATCACCTTCATTCACCGATCAAACTTGCATACTTTTTAAATTATACCCCAGGGTGTGGGACACCACTGATTGTCGCGATCATTTTGAAAAGATGTGAAGCAGACAGTCTGATCACTGTAAACATATTTATACTGCGGTGACACTCGTGCGTAATGCTGCATGATGGATGCACAGACTTGCGCTGACCTCGCACTGCTCGAGGACAACGTGAATGGAAGAATTAACAACATGTGCTTTCTAACCTCCACCTCACCCACAAACATGTGATTTCTGTGTCAGTAAAACTCTTACTGTTTGTCCTGCAGAGACCGTCTGCTGCCCCAGTGGCTCCCCCTGCTGGTGGAGTGCCCGGTGATCCTGCGGATGTACGAGGACACAGCCCTGCTCAGAGACCGCACTACTGTCAACGCCCTCATCGGAGTCCTGGAGACGCTCCACGACTTCCCCGTCACACTGGAAGCATTGCTGGTCAAAGGCATCGACCTTTAGCCCCTGAAGGGACCACCGGCCTGCCACTCAGCTCGACAAGCTCCCCTCCCTACCACCGACTTCACCCGCTCTTCCGCATTAAGCCTATTAGCTCTGGGAATGGACACGAGGAGGGAGGAGGTGAGGGAGAAGAAATGGAAACTGAATGGAGGTTTGGTTACCAAAGCAAAAAGTTCCACTGCTTCATTTGAGAAGTGGGGAATTTGGATCAACCATAAGCTTAGATGCAGCATTATTGCCCAACCTGTGACCCTTTTTAATTCAGTTTAAACCAGTGCTTAATCGTGTTTTACTTCATTAACTTCAAATCAAACCCCAAACACTTTTGTTTTCAAAGTGATTTCCTACCTTTCAGGCAGCCATTGGTTTCACTTTTTTTACTACACTAAAAATCGATTTGAAGAAACATAAGTCTTGCTGGAAAGATATAATCCATCATTTAATCCATTAAAGCCAAACCAACAATATACAAATCTGTCTCTCTATACTCTCAGCCCCAAGCCCATTGGTTCTCACAGAATATGTCAATCTTTAAAAACACAACGGCAACACAGATATATTTGTTGGGACTATTTTCAGCGGCGAATTAATCCACATTTGGTGTTCTAGTGAGTATTTGGAGCAGCAGGACGGTGTATGTGAGTTATGAGTCAAAATAAACTACGGTGTGTGTGTTCATCGTAATGGAGGAACATTTCACCCAGGGCTGCAGCGCGACTCATTGATGTGTTTTTAATAGTTTTTCAAGCTCTACGACACAGAGGAAGAAGATACCTGTCAGTGGAATCAATTAATTGTTAGTTTGGGTAATTTCATGGGATTTGACGACTATTGACTATTTGAGACCTATTCTTTAAAATACAACAACAAAAAAAGTCCCTGAACTGAAACAGTGGCTGCTTGGAAGGAAGGAAAATTCTCCATAAAATTTGAAGTACACATCAGAAAATGACAAATAGAAGTGCACAATGATATGAAGATGAACGGAGTGAGGTGTGGGTCTTTAAAATTTGAAGTGGCAGAGGCAGACATTTGTCTGTAGGTACAACTAGAAAAAAACTGTGATAAATTCTCTTTCCTCTCCTGCAACTGCAGCAATTACTGCGCCACCATCCCCCACCCTAGTTAGAATTAGTGTTAGCATTAGCAGCATGCCTACGGGATGTGGGAAGAAGAAACATCCTCAGGAGGAGACTGAGCAATCACCGGCACACTGGAACGAGAATTATGACAAAGATGGTGATGGAGTCCTGTTCTGTGACCTGCTGACTCTCACACAGTGCAGCGCTGTGGAGTCACCAGCTCTCCACGCCTCTCTGGAATTTTACTGGGCATTTTTCTCCACTTTTAAGACTGTGAATGAACACGGAAGCTGATCCCAGTTGTGTGGTTCCGAGTCTTCCGAGGAGCTTAACCTGTGGCTGCATGGACATTCCTACCAAACTACAGGCATTGACCTGGCTCTGTTAAATGTGTGGTTGAGTGTGTGCGTGTGTCATATTTCAAGGATGTATGTGCTCTGATGTGCGTTTGGGTGTTTGCCCATTTATTTTTATATCTTCCAACTTGAAGTTTTCAAAATGATCTACTGATTTCTGTCTTGGACTTTAACTGTGTGTGTGTGTGTGTGTGTGTGTGTGTGTGTGTGTGTGTGTGTGTGTGTGTGTGTGTGTGTGTGTGTG
>JBBPCS010005017.1:0-10833 GCA_037974645.1 Hollardia meadi | reverse complement strand
CACACACACACACACACACACACACACACACACACACACACACACACACACACACACACACACACACACCTTACAAAATAAAGTGATTTATAAGTCAGGTATCAAGTGATCCTCATAGATCATTATATTATATTTGTGCTATAGGAACAAAGGGCTACAGGCAATATTGAACTTTTATACTGTATCATTTTTGTATGGCCTTTAACTCAATAGAATGGATATAGGTAAGCCAAATTTATCATGCTGCTCAGTAATTAGCTGCTGTCTCTCATCAACAGCTGCTCTTAAATAAGAAAAATACTATACTGTTAAGATTCAAAATAATGAATCACTTAAATCATCATCATGAATCACTTAGCTTCAAGGCTACAATAATTTAATTTTCTCACCCTCAAACAAAGCCGGTATTTACTGCAGTATCATTTAGGGCTGACACTAACAGTTGTTTTCATAATCCATTAATCTGACTGTTATTTGTTCAATTAATCAAGTAATTGTCGGTCTGTAAAATATGAGAAAACAATAAATGGTTCCCATTACAGTTTCCCAGAGCTTCAGAGGTTTTGTCATCGAATGATTTGGTTTTGAGCCCAGTAGTTGCAAACCCAAAGATATTCATGTTAACAATAATGTTCAGAAAAGCAAATTTTCATGACGCTAGAAACATAAAATTTTGGGGCATTTTGCTTTGAAAAATTACTTTAATTAATCACATCTGTTAAAGATTATTAGAGCCCCCTATCACTTATCAAAGAGCACGTGATGTGATAGGCAGTTAGCATGTAGCACCAGGGCTAATAACTGCTCAGGGACACATGGATGAGTTGGACACACACACATGCACGCACACACACACACACACACATACGCACGCACGCACACACGCACACACACACAAATACACTTTTTTCTTAAAAAAACAACAAACAGATGCCTCTTTCCCAGCATGCAGCATTGACCTGTGCCTGCTGTTGCCGTGGTGATATGATTTATTAATTAGTCTGCTGTTTGATTGGCTTGTTAAAGGACAAATCTAATGAGATACTAAAGGTGGAAGTGTTTTTTCACTCACGTCAATCACCTCTCACACAAACACACATAAATTAAAAGTACTTACAGGTGCCTGCAGACATGAAAATACACACACACGGGCGCACACACACACACACACACACACCCAACAGTGATTTAACATTCCACCTGAGCAGTGTTGACCCTGAACATGGCAAAGGTGTTCCTGTTTAGCTGTAGGGTCATAACATGTGCCCCAGGTGTGTATCTACAACATGAACTGGTCCAGTCCAACAGTTTAGAAATAATTAAACAGCAATGCCGTGTAGGAAGACAGTGAACTGCACAGTAGCATAAAAAATGAGACGCACTCATGAAGAATTCTGTAAAAATTGACTTTGCTTCAGGTGTTGCAGACTGTTTGTGTGTAGTTTCAAGAGTTTAAAGCAAGAGGCCATAACATCAAGGAAAATAGATGTTGTTGTAGAATGTTGTTGCAGCTAGAGTGGCTGGAAAAAAACAAACAATGTTCTTAGTTTTGTGAAAATACATTTATCAGATAATCTATTGGATTTTTTTTATTTTGCTTAAGAAATGAGCTAAATTGGTCAACCAGTAGGGGAACACTCACTACGGACCTAATAATATTATATTATCTCACTTTTGCTATATTCCACTAAAAGTAAATAACATATATTTAATATTTAATTATGATTAATTATGACCTGGCCACATTGTTTACTAGAATTGTACACTTATATGACTGTCAGGAAACATTTTTTTTATTTAAAAAACTTTTTTGCTGGGGGGTTCTTTTTTCTTTTGGCAAAAGCCAGAGTTTAAGATGAAGGTTAGGGATAAGTCTCTCTCGCTCTCTCTCTTTCAGCCATCCTGCTGAAATTCAATTTAATTTTGATTTTAAGTCTTTTCATCAGATTTGAATGCCAGTTCAAATAAAAATGAACGACCAGCTCACCTAAAGAATGTTTTTGTCGATTTTTTTTTCTCCTTTTGGCGAAAGCAGACTTCCAGATGAAGGCTAAGGTCAAGAATTACTTTGCAACCATTCAAACATTCCAGTGTTACTTTACATTTCTCCTCTTTTTCTTTGCTACACTCCTCTCGCTACAAAGACCAGAAAACTTCATGCTTCTCTCAACATCTCAACACTTTTCAGATTGGTTCAAATATTGAACCTGTTTAAGATGTCTGTAGAACTATTAAAGGGGTCCTGGCCATTTGATATTTGCTTTTTCTTGCACGTCCACAGATATCCAAAAGGAGTCCTAGTCACACGTTCAGATATTGAACCTGTTTTGGACTTCCACAGATGTCCAACAGAGATTTAAGAGAGATTTAAACTTCCCAGAAAGTCTGATCCTGTTGGATTTGTAAATAATTCAATAATTTTGATACGTATTGAAAAACGCATTCTCTCTGCCTGACGCACATGCATAATACATAACATGGCCACAGTGGTAGATACAAACCCAATTTGAATCTGTGTTTTGCCTGAGTATTAAAAACCTGGGACATGCTGATTTCAACGAATGGCTGTTGAATCTTTTTTTTTTTTTTTTGGCTTTGTTGTCTTTTCTCTAGTGGCTAGAGAGGGATTCAGCAAAAATAAAAACCAACCTCTGACATGGTTTTGTTCTCTCTCTGCCTCCCACTGTCAGAATGTGTGGTTGTGTTTATGCAAGAGTGAACACACTTTCCTTGTGCCAGCCATTGACTGGATAAACAGGCTGGGTGTATGTGTGATGGTGTACTTGTATATCTGTGTGTATGTGAACTTTAGTCCATATTTGTACATGTTTATTTCTCCTTGTATGTGTTTAACGCAAGAGGCAAATGTGTATTTATGAGCTTCATGTCTGGCAGGACTTTGCTGTCAGTTCTTTTAATTAAACTGGCCCCCAACTGGGAGGAGAAACAGAGAAGGAGGAAGACAAGACGAGAGCAGTTGGGGATAAAAGAAAAGGCAGGGAGGACGAGAGGGAGGAGGACAAAAGGAAGTTGTGACATACTGGAATTTGACAGAAAAACAAAGGATAGAGAAAGGGAGAAGGTAGGTTGCAGGTAGGTGATGAACTAAAGCAACGATATATGGATGAAGATTAAGGAAGCAAGAATGGAAAGAAGTATATAAGAGAAGACTAGAGGAGAGGAGAGGAGAGGAGAATGGTGGAAAGACAAAAAGAAGATTGAGGATTGAAAAACACATTGTGAGATGAAAGATGAGTACTAACCTCAACTCTCCTCGTGTGTGTGTGTGTGTGTGTGTGTGTTTGTTTGCCATGTGATCTAAGGTCTTCAGTGTCACTATACTGCCGGTGCTGTGATAGCAACCCATTCATCATCTGAGCATCTGGTGCCCTTGCAACAATACACACTCATGCACACACACACACACACACACACACGCTTGCTATCACATGCTTTTTTGTTTTTCATTTTGACAATATTCAAAAGTGATAAAGATAAACATAACTTTAAATAATAGAATATAGTCTAGAATAGTCTAATAAATGTCAATAAGTCAGTTACATATAACATATAGCTTTGATTATCGATTAGCTCAGACTCAGAGAGGCACTGAGGGAGATTGAGCAGGAACAGAGAGTTCGCTGCATGCCCAATATAAACACAATATCCGGACCATTTACAAAAACATTAATGATAATATTTCAAATTTGGATTGAAACTAATTTATAATACTTTTCAGATGACTATGTACATAAGAGCCTAAATCACATGAGGTATTGTGGATAGAGGTCGACCGGTTCATTGGTTTGGCCAATTAATCGGCTCACCAAAAGTGAAGCCAAAACATATCGATCGCCCCCTGGTGGTGAGCTGCAGTATAGGTCATAAACTCCTCCCCCTTAATGATATCAGGTATGACATGGGCCAAATTAAAACCTCAACGTTTACCTCAAATAAATTTTCCCCAAATATGGTTTCTGTAGTTTTAGGTACAGTAGGTATTATCATGTATGTTCAGATGTATGTTCACTTGTTCATTTTTCTGATCAGTTTGGTTTTAATTAGTTATTTGATGCTATAAAAACGGGGTGAAACGTCATGATTGACAGCTGAGCCCTGCTCGCGATTGGGCGGGCTGGTGTATTGTTGGGAATTCGATACTGGGGCTCCGCTGGCCATTAGGTACTACGCAGACACTGGCTCCAAATGACGTCAACAGCGCAAGATGGCAGCGCTAGTATCCGGGATATTTTGGCTTCTTTTTCGCACAATGGGAGGAAGTGGAGACACGTCGTCCATCTATTGTTATCGGTGAAAGTTGCCGATGGCTGCACAGCCTTGGCCAGTCGCGGCGGGATGCACATCACCATTTTGATTGGAGGTTCCATACACAAAGTTGAGGAAATGTGTAGCTGAGATCATTTATATTTAAATGAAAGTAAACTTTATTAGAAAGGTTGTTGCTTATAGCATTATTAATGCATTTGACTGAAGATGTTGCTCTGCTGAAAGCATGATGTCTCTGTTTTGCTCGTGTAATACTGGTTGTTAACTATGAACTTGACTTTACACTGACCACCAGGGCTGCCAACCCTCACACATTGAGCGTGAGACTCATGCAATTGACACAAATCTTACGCTGTCACACCACACATGCCTTTTCTCACGCTAGCTTTCGCCTTCGCTTCCTCCAAAGTAGTTTTGTCAAGTTTAGATGGGCTAGGGCACAGAACATGACAAGGCACTGAACGTCACCGATCATTATCTGTTTGACCCGAAAGCGTGCAACAACAAATGTGCGCTCATGGGTCAGCTTTGGCACGTCACAGAGCAGCAACTTTCATTTAGTGCTATAAGCGAATACTCACAGATGTCTGAAAACAGCACACAATGCAGTAGGTTTAAGTACATCAGAGAACCGAGCTGACAGAAAGCAGTATAAGTATAATATATATATATTAGCTCAGTTAGCGGTGGAGCTATTGGGATTAGCTGACTGAAGTCTGGCGAGATCGCGACCTCGGAAGAAAGGGCGAGTCACTGCGGGCAATGGACCTCAGCTGAACCGGCCTCTGCAGCTCAAACCCTGGGAACATGGCTGAACACCAGACTGGGATGGTGTCACTGCCTTCGAGACCAGCGGAGGCCAGTTTGAGGACAGGGGATACAGTTTGGAGGTGATTCAAAGCAGCTCTGAAGAGGACTATGACTTCAGGGACAACAGGGCACAGCAGGCGGGGACAGGAGAGAATCAAGCAGCAGAACAGAGACATAGAGTCGGTGAATTGAGGATTTATTTCAATTTAATATTATTAATTATAATATTTTATGTTTGTCTTAAACAAAAGGAAAGCCAATGGGCACTATTTCCTTGAGAAAAAGATTGCTTAGCTGCTGAAGCCAGAGGTGTAAATAAGTCTGCACCTCTAATACAGCACTAACTGGAACATTTTTAGTCTGATCAATATATCAACATTGGCCACTCTGTTCAGACCTGGTATTACAGTCCATCCTGAGTGAGCCGATCACAAGTGGGACAGCAGGTATGAACTCACCCAAGATGTATTGACGACACATTTGAGATCCGAACGCTCAGACCAAATTCAGAGGTGGTCTAGGCCACATGCCTCATTGAAAGACTGCCTCCTCAACTGACTTCCTCTGAAAGAAGCCACAACAACAACGTGTTACACCTTTGGTTCACTGTAATGCAAATGATGTGTTTAGGCTCTCTTACTTGATAAGGTAAGCAGCAGATAATTGTGAGCACACTGTCTGTTTCTGGGTGCATCCTGGGTGAGGTCATATCTGCACTAAAAGCTGTCCACTTGTGATTGGATCACTCAGGATGGATTGTAATACCAGGTCTGAACGGGGCCTCGGCCACTTGTGGACAAATGCAGGATACAGTATTTGTATAGGTGTACAATATATAGATGTGAATCTCATTTGCCTTATGTTAAGTTAATTCTTAACCCTGCAGTAGAAACCAAGGGATATTTGCATTTCCTCCATGTGTTCTATAAAAGGAAAACTCACTATTAGTAGAATAAATAAATGGCTATTTTCTCTTGTGCATATATAGGTCATTTCTGTGCAGACCAAACACTTGTTAAGCAAACAGTTTGAAGCACTCTCATTATCTCAGAGATCATCACCTTTTAATCAAAAACCATGTCCTTTTAAAACATTTATGACACGTAAAAACACCGGAGTGAACTCATAAACCTGATGAAGCAGCCCCACAAAACATTTCTCATTCCCAGCAATGTTTATACTTGCATTATAAAATGTTTAGGAGATTAATAATTGAAACACACTGGTGTATGTGTGATTAAGGATGCAGCAACGCTACAATTTTAAAGACCTCTGAGTACCACTGGTAGAATTGGGGTAATTGCATGTTCCCATTGTGCCATGTGGATGGAGAAACCAGCTGTGTCCTAATGATAACATATATGACATACACTATGAACAATATTAAATATAACAGGAGTAAAACTGGAGTAAGGGATCCAAAGATCATGATGTAAGCATAGAAATACTAATAATTACATAAAATAGTAGTATTTAAAAGTTGAGCCAACTACAACTGAGAAACATTATGGTAATAGTCACACTATCAAGTGCGTCAATGTGGCTTCTTCCAGCAGACTGATGCTACCCTCCTCATATCACAGCATATACTGTCAGAATGACTTGACAGTCAGAAAAAAAAGAAAGAAAAGACTGTTTAGAAATCATCCAGCCCCTTGAGCTTAATTGAGTTCATCAGTTATAAGTATAATTAGAAGCATTTAGTCAAAACAGTTTTGTGATTGATGGTTAGCTACAGAGTTACACAGGTGTTCAGAGACAATAGAGCACATGTTCTCCAGAAAACCAAATGATACAACCTTACTCACACATGGAAAATCCAGTAGGTAGCTGTCAGGCAATACCATTTTAAGAGTTGAGACTCCAAAATTACTTAAAATGTTATCATTTACCTTTGAGATTTTTTTTATTATTATTATTTAAATGAAAATAACTTTTTTTATCAGTAGTGGTTACTTTAAAGTCGGATTTAAAGATGAATTGTAGGTCTTTGGATTATGGCAGAAAACACAGAACATAAACACCACAGAAAAAAGGATGCTGAAAAATGAACTGAACCCCGACCCTTTTTGCAATTATGATTCACTGTGAATCTTTACTGAAAAAGTTAAAACAAGTATGGGATGACACCAAATTGGCACAAACAGTGTTGTGATTCCTCTTGGAGATTGAATTCTGTGATAGAAAATTGCATTGTGTTGCACTTTTATTAAGTAAAAAGTTCATCAGTGTGCATTATTGATTCAGTACATTTTCACAGTTATATGCGTTTCTGTCCTTGTACGTGTCTGTTCTTACATATATGTGCCCACAAGAACAACAATTAGGTAGATATGAACCTCAGTTTGACAAGAAACATGAAAACTCACAGAGAGTTTGTTCAGAGCAGCAACATTTATACTTAATCACACACACACATGCAGAATTGATTGAGTGCTGAGAGAGCTATTGCACAACACCAGAGGGGTGTACCATGAAGCGAGATTAATGGGTTAGCGAGGTATGCTGGGTCTAAAGCCAGCGTTCAGTGTCACGAAGGTGGCTCTCTTTTAACCTGGCTAGATCACCATGGTAACTTCTGCTGAACACATAACCTGGTCTGGAGGGGGTTCTGTTCAGAGTTTAAAATCGACTATTAACAGCACTGCCCTAAAAAACCTGCTGATCTGTACATTAAAGTACAGTACATACAGCAATGGCACTGAACCAAGGACTGTTATTACAGCAGTAACATGCATGCATTCAGATGGTGATCCAGACCCCCCCCCCTTATGTTCTTTGAATAATATCAAGACTTTAAATTTGACACAGCATATCACCAATACACTAAACGAACGATGAAGGCACAGCAAGTATAGATCACTTTGGATGATGTTTTTATGCTCAGTTCTGGTTTGCTGCCAAGTTCGTTTTACACTGCTGGTACTGCAGCTAAAAGAACACAGATTACAAACTTGATTTATCTATTGGTATTTATCAGCGATTACATTTGATCGATAAAAATCATTTCACTTTTGATTTCCATTTCCATCTTCAATATGGGACAGTGTCAGACCTAAAATTCAGCAGGCCTATAATGTTTAAATATTCTGCATCAAGTTTAAAGTTGAAGAGCTCTATAATGTGCAGTTGTCACGTTAGAAAACTAAAACTGCAGGCACAAGAGTAGCCTACTTAGTGGTAAAATAAATACATCACAAAGTTACACAATCAGCAACTGTCTGCCAGCATTTTTCTCTTCCTTTTCTTGCAGCAACACTGTTGCTTTTAGCCCTAATATATTTTTTATATTCTTCATAGCTCTCCATCATAACAACCTGTTCCTCTTGACTGAAGGATGCAGCACGTAATCGGTTCGTTTTTTGCAGAAGAAGAGTCAAATGATGCACCAAGTGCCCCTTTTTTATGGGAAAGTGAAGAAAGCCTGAAGCAGAAAGGCTGGTTTAACAAAGACAGTTGATAACCACGTTCGTGATACTCATGATCTCTAACTGGGGCTTTAGGGTTTGTCGAGCAAGCTCCTACAAAGAAAGCCTGGCTCTGTAGAACTTACTTTATAGTACATCCCTCAGAGACAAGAAGAGGGAAAGGAGTGATTTGCTGTCCTCAACAGGAACATTCATTACACAACAGCAAAACCAAATACAAACACAGATGTTGAGTACATATGCTTATACTGTGGAGGACAGACCAACCATCATTACGTGGAGAAAGGGAGATAGAGGAGATTATGCTACACCTTAAAACCACATCGTGAAACTTTCCAAGGAACTTACAAAACCAAAATTGTAAAACCTCATTGCAATCAAAACTGATACCAACATGAACTTATTGGAAGATGCACAGTAACACCTTCAAAGATATATTTAGAAATGTCCCTTTAGCCAACAAGCCATTGAAGGGTTCAGGCTGGTGTACATGTTTTCCAGCAGGGCTATGGAAATACAACCTAAAAAGACTTGCTCTAGTGACAGTGGTATACAAGACAAGGTACAGTACTATTGAAAAGACCACACCTTTGCTTTACATCCGTGAGATCTTTACATTTGTGGGACAGTTAAGCTCCTGACTGCTGCAAACTGGCCAGCAAGATTACATTACTTAGTATATTTACTTGTTGGACATTTGTTTCCCTACTATTCAACATGCTAAGACCCAGGATACTGTATGTGTCCATGCTTAGAGCTAAAACACTGGCTCTTTTGTGCTGGTGTCATAGTTTGCTCTCAGTAAGCAACACAACCATACTGATTATAAAAAAAAGCAGCAGATGTGGCTTTATGCAAAGAGAGTGGAAAATATAATGGATTGGGTATAAGCAGTGCACGCCATCCAGATGGATTCCAACGAACCCCAATTTGCATTCGCACAGACGGAGGGGAACAGAACAACTTTCTCTGCTTTATATTGGGATTACCAGCATGCATTGCTTCTGGATTAAACTCCACAGTGAGCTTTCCCTCTTCTAGTTTGAATAAAGATACCCCATGGAGACTTGCCATGTTTAAATTTGTTTAATTTCAAGATGAGTCATAGGGATTTTCTCCGCTGCAAA
This sequence comes from Hollardia meadi, assembly GCA_037974645.1. Lineage (NCBI taxonomy): Eukaryota > Metazoa > Chordata > Actinopteri > Tetraodontiformes > Triacanthodidae > Hollardia > Hollardia meadi. The sequence goes on along the minus strand of JBBPCS010005017.1, from coordinate 1,181 downwards.
TGAAAGCCATGCTAATGATAAAGATTAATTCAGTTTGCATATAATTTGAAGTCAGCAGGAAACCTTTTGCTATGCCCTCATTTATTAGTGTTGACACCGAATATTACCTTGTGTTACGTGAATTATTATTACTAATGTATGTATTGATTAGGTGTGTTTGTTTAGTACTGTATGTTGGCCAAGTATTGAATGACAAGCTCCATGGGATACCTTTACCTTTAGGGGCAGGTTTACTTAAATGTTCATAATATGAACAGCTCAGTAAATTATTGGCGTAACATGGGTGAGATGGCTGTAATGAAAATCCTTTCCTCTGCCAGCGCCTGGGATCACTAAATTGCCGAACCTATATTCTGAAGAGTGTCTGAGCATGCAAGGCAATATCAAACATTTTGCGTTCATTGTATGAATCCTCAATATCAGTCACTGTCACCAGAGCATTTCTTTCTGATTATGAAAGTCCTCAATCTGTGTTGTTTTGGGTTTTTTTGCCCTGGGAGATAAGATTCCATAATCCCCACTATTAAGAAGCATGGTTCCATTTAAGAGGTTCATCTTAAAAATCTGCGTGTGAGACATACGTTACACAAAGCTGTTATTTTATTCAAATGAGCAGTATTTTTAAACTTACTGAATTGTGTCGCTATCACTGTAAACCAGCTTTGCTCGGAGACACCTGACTAAACAGAAATACCCTCGTATAATTTGCTCACAAAAACAGTTTTTTGGCTGAAAATTGCAAAGATAATGTCCAGTCCCACCACACAAGGCCCTGCTCCACATGGACATTGTTTAATTAATGAGGCTAAACATGGCACCATTGTCCTGCTGTCAAGAGCCTATTAAAAAAATAAAAATAAAAAAAAAAAATAAAAATTGAAACACCCTCTCTTTTATATTATACTATAATTATATAGTGTGGAGCAATAAAGTCTATTTTCTGAACAAAGTGATATGCTGGAGGATGAGTCAGCCTGTTATAGCTGGTCTCTTTTTTTGTCAAATAGAATCATGGCAGAGGGATGCAGCTTTGAAATGTGAGAATATAAAATGAAAGCAGGGAAGGAACGGGATGAGGGCTGGATCAGAACATGTAGAATGCATGGCGTGCACACACACACACACACACACACACACACACACACACACACACACACACACACACACACACACACACACAC
>JBBPCS010005016.1:0-10833 GCA_037974645.1 Hollardia meadi | reverse complement strand
CCTACTCTTAAACGAAGAGAGGGTGTCTGCCCCCCGGACTGAGACTGGAAGATGGTTCCACAGGAGAGGAGCTTGATCTGTGTTAACCGTGTGAGTCTCACACTCATTGCGTGAGGGTTGGCAGCCCTGGTACAACATCTAAAATGTTGTAGAGGAAAACTGGAGTGTCTGAAGATATGCAAAACTCAAATAAAGCACCATCCCTAAACAACTGTACTGAAGTACAATACTGTGTGTTACTTTTCACCTCTGGATGCTACCACATTCATTTATTTTGACTGAGAGATGGAGCAGTCTCCACATGTTGCCATCAGATAAAGAAAACAAGAGGAGATGTAGCAGTATGTGTAGTGAAGGGTGAATTAGAGAAGAACTGAAGAAGACCTAAAAGTGAAGCAGAAAGCTGAGAGGGAGTTAGATTTCACCTGAAGGCTGAAATGAGCTCAGAGTGGTGTACTCAGGTGGATCACTGTGTGGTGCTGCCCTCTCTCTTCTTCTAGGAAGTACTACAAGCGCCTAAAGCAGTCCTTCACCCAGTTCTGGGCGGTGATGATGATAACCAGGAACACCATCAAGAGACGTCATTGGAGGAAGGTAGATATGAGAGATCTCCACTCCTTGTCCTTGGCTGGGTTTCTTGGCAACCGTGTGTTTGCTGACTTTATTGCGCTATAAATCTCTGCGTCAAATTGTCTCTTACACAATGCTAGCAGCTTCACACAACAGCATACAAGTTGTACGAGTAAAAATATGTCCATGCCCTCTCAGTGATAACACTGTTACATCCATGTTTGGGGTCAAAGTGTAGTCTTTTTAATTTCCTCTAAAATGACTTTAGCTATTGTGCTGCCTGTATTGTTGTGTCAGTGGTGTGTAAACACAATGTCCATCTCCTGGCAATTTTTACCCTATTACATACAATGACATTAGTGTCTTCACCCTACTTATTATATTTTTAAAAAAAAACAGTTTTCTGTAGATATGTCTGGTGGTATCTACAATCTCAGTACTATGAATGTGAATGTGAATGTGTAGTGTTTAAAAAAGAAAATTTTTTTCTCTCCTGATGATCTTGATCAAATCGAACAAGAACATGATGGCTGAATCTCTCCCATGTTTCCTCTAACACTAGCCGTCTTGATGCACGCTGATCTTTCACCGGTCAACCTGACGCAAACAGCGTGGGTGGGCGGGGCCAGAGGCCTGTTTATTCATAGATCCAGAGTTTCTTCATGAGGGAGAAAGAGTAGATGTGCTTCCAGCCCCTTTTCTTTAAACAAAACTTTTTATGGAAAATCATGTTCAACAAAATAGCAATCATGGCGCAGTATTTTAATGTACTTGTAAAATGTGTCTGGAGGGGAGCTTTAAATTGTCTTTTACAGATAAAACATGATTTACTCCAAAGAATCTTGAAGTTTCTTACACAGATAGCAATGTTCATGGTCTGTTTGTTGAAGGCTATGTGAATGTGTTTATTTTTATTCATTTCTGTAAGTCAGTTGAAATGTCAGGTGTCCTTATTTTAAGAGATTTGAAGGGGATTTCCAACAAAGGTCCTCAGGGAAATCATATAATCCAGGTCAAGCCTTTTAGAGGATTTCCTTATGAAGACCTTGGATTCTGTATGCTAATACAGAGGAGAAAAAAAAGCTAGAGAGGTAAATTTATGATGGATGAGTGCCTTACGATATTAGAATCTATTGGACCATGTTCATTCTTGTACATATTTCTTCCTTGACAATCTTACAGCCACTTTATGAAATCCCATTCCTTTTTCTCCGCCTAGCTTTCTTATCTTGCTTTTAATCATGTCACTTGTCACTCACACACACGTACACACACACACATACACACACACACCCTGCTTACACCTCAGCCACGCTCTGGTCTTGGACTTCAACCCCTCAGTGAAATTTGAAGCAGCGCTGCATCTCTCCTTCCGCCTTCTGCTGAAACCTGTCTGACTCCCAGCTCCACAGCTCTAACAGGTAGGCTGCTATTCTTCCTCTTTACCCTCTGCATCAGATCAAATGCAACAATGTCTTCTTCAGCCTCCTAGTTTATTTAACTCGAGGAATTGTTTGCAACATGAGTATAATGGAAAATAGGGATTGTAATAGTCTGTATCATGTTGCAAATCATGATTCTTTAAACTGGCGCTTACTGTGTTTCTTGTGTTTTTCTCGTCGTGCCTCGGCTGTGAACCAAACTGACAATTTTGTTATATTTTGTAGTCCTTTTGCTTCAGTTGTATTATTGCCAGTCTATTTGCTGTCACTGTTTTATGAGGCTTGGACTATGAACAGAGGAGGCTCCTTAACACAGATGCCTATGTCAGCTGTTCAAGTCTGGTTGGACTCATCACAAGCTTTACATTAGAATAATAAGAAACTAAAACAGCAATATTTGGAGTTTGATGTATTGGGGCTTCCCCATCTACCTCTGACACAAGGTAAATGATGCTGTTTGACTAATTACATGTGTATTGTGAAACTAATTCATGCTCACTTGTTGTCTGTCACCTGAATTACATTGAAGACCTACTGATGTCTCGTTCTTAGCTATAGGGTCCTATAGGTTACACTTTTCCCTAATAATTCCCTGGAAAGGAACTGATATGGAACTGTTTGGAATTTAGGAAACTTCCTGTTATTCCTATAGGACAGTGTCCAGTCAGTACTCATGGTACAGCTTATTAATTCCAGTTCATTTCCAGTGTAACCCAGAGAGTCTCTCAGTCCGTGCACAGCAGGTCAGCTGAATATACAGCAATGTGAAGTATGAAGAGCACTAATACATTAATATTTACTCGGGTTTAAATTGATCCCTGTCAACATTTACAGCCATTAAAGGAACACTCCACCACTTTTTGCACCTAGTTCAGTTAACCTGTCATGAGACAGTGTAATTTCTTCTATCTGAACTTTGTCTGAGAAAATAACCATGATGACGTCACAGTGATGTTGTGACCGTTTGGTGTGCTAAGCCTTCCCTTTAGCGTCTCTGGCCAATGCACAAAGGCTTGTACCCTTTACATGACCTGATCCTGATCATCCTGACTCAAAAGGTCTATGTTACTTTGGTTAGGTTTAGGCACCAAAACTACTTGGTTAGGTTTAGGAAAACACCGGTGACATTTGGTTTCAAACGAGATGCGAACTCTGGTCTCCTGGGTGACAAGTCTCTACCCTCTCTTGGGACTTTTTCACTTTCTAAACTACGTTTTACTTGATCGTCTGTTCAGCTCATCTGATACTGATGCAGATGGGTTTAGAATACAGGCACATTGGCGTCTCTGCCAGAGGCCAAAGGGTGCCTTGTGTACAGTTGTACTCTGGACGAGATGTGAGGTGCCGTAACAAAACATCGGTGTCTGACGACGATCTGAGACCGGGTTGGTAATCACCAAAGTCAAGGGATTCATCCTCTGGGGACCATGAATGTCTGTAAAAAAAAAAAAAAATCCATGGCAGCCTACCCAATAATTATTGAGATATACAGTCTGGACCAAAGTAAGGGACCCACTGGCTAACACTGCCCGGACACTGGAAGTTTTTCCTTTCATAGTTTACATTAAAACCTTCACTTGATTTTTTATTAAATCTATTGTAGACAACAGTGTAAACACAAGGCTAATTTCAATCCTAATAAATACTGACCTCATAACATCTAAAGGAGCTATAGATACATCTGTGCCAGGCTATTTGACCTGTGCATGAATGGAAGAGAATGTCTCATAAATTTTACCCTGTGCATTCAATCCAGTTTGATCAAAACAGTACTGATAAGTGTAGATCAATTACAGTGGTGTGGTGCAACACAGAACATGCACGTATGAGTCATTTGTTTCCACACAGAGTGTTAAAGGGTGGAGTAAGTGATTCTTGAGAGAGATAGCTGATGAGTGTCATTCCCAGGTCTCAGGTTCACCTACATAATCTGCTTTAACTCTGTGAGGTCAAACGTACTCAGGGAAGACTCTGCCCTGAGATACAATAACAAAGCAAGCATTTCAAACCTGAAACTTATTCTTAAAAGTAATAAACAGACGAAAGATCTTTACAAATATAGGTCTTTTCCACTGACACTGCACTGGCTGCCCTACAGCCACATGGCTTGCATGGCAATACTCAAATGAGTTTGGCGATATTTACTATGTGTACTGTCTCAGATCATTGTCTTTATTTCCCCTGCCATTAGGATCAAATTTAAAATAATTTCCCCTAATAAACATCTGAGGAAATAATTAATAAATACCTTGGCGCATAAAGTAAAGTGAAACAGAGTCAGGTGTGTTTTTGATCTGCTATTTTTGTGACACACTTGTTTGGCTTGGGAAGGTCGCACATTGTAAATCCTCTGGTGTGGAGGTACAACAGGGTTGGGCCCGAGACCCATTCTCTGGAGTTATTTGATAACTGTGATTACTGAATATGTGTGCACACCCATGTTTAATCTGAGCTGCATACTTGACATTTGTTTACAGTTTAGGCATTGGTGTGATACCTGCATCCAGCGGAATGAAAAACTGATCATGGATTACACATGTACAAATACTGTTAATACTGGGAAGGACATGGGATGGTTTTGATCATCACCATAATCATACCTGAGTAACAGTGCTCTGCTTCGCTTAGCGGACTCCTCTGTGTGTGCTGTAAACCTCCTGATAAAAAACAAAACAAAACAAAGTTCTGGACTCTTGGAACTGCATGGCTTATTATATGAGGCGGGGCAACATGACTGTGGGTGTTGCAGGAGTATATAACAGGACGTGTGTCTAAGAATAGGTTTGATTGACCACACTACGGGCAGAGATGAAGAAGTGTTGAGTGTACTTGATGTACCTGGATAACAAAAGGATAACACACTGAAACAGCAACAAGCTTCAGGTGAAGGATGTTAAATTGAGGATGTCTTCAAGACTAGAAGATAAAATCATGCTGGTTGCAGTAATTAACCAGTCATGTATGTGTGTGTGTGTCAATTTCAGGAATTTCACGAGAAGAACAAAGTAAAGGCGGTGACAAAGACTAAGTCAGTCTCTCCAGGAATGGTAAGGGAATAAAATGACCAATCTAATCCTGTATCATAGATATTCTCCTGTAACATTTCCTCAGAAATACAGATTTAACCCCCTGTAGAAGGTCCAACCTAATTTTTCCTTTGTACTGTAACATGTGCTTCATGTTCCTGTTTTCCTGTCAGGATGTGGGGATGTTGGAGATCCCTGCTGAGCTGTCAGCCAGACTTCGCAGTGCAGCAGGTCAGCTTCACATAAAGCTCAACTGGAGGATTGATTTGATACAATGCAGTATGAAATAGTGATGAAATGTAATCAAAAGGACGAAAGAAATTTGTGTCCATGCACACGAATCCAATATATTTCATGACTATTTGACAAACTGCCGCGATACTATGATGTGTGATAATACTACAGTCCTCGCGTACAGTATGTCACTCTGCTGCCATAGAGTTTTTGTCACTTTGTGATTGTCGTCCCGTCTCTGTCCATCAGGGCGGCAGCATGGGTCAGGGGTCACAGAAGTCGCCCCTCCACAGGTGAAGGCAGAACACAAGCTCACCCTGCCTGTGGATATAGACAGATACCCGTTCTCTCGCTATGCCAAGTCCATATTACAGGTGAGCAAGGAAACATTCATAATCCAGGCCTGGTTTATTACACTGTTAATCCTGCTCCGCCTCACACTTCAGATGGCATGCATCAAGTAAAAGTTTTCCTTCAAATGATTTGATCAAGTATATCAAACATATTATAGCAAACATAAGGTACAGTTTTGAAACACCTTGTACCAACGCATTTCTGCTTGAATATCAAGCACTCAATCCCAGATTAAAATGACTATAAACTGTCTATTATTCTTGACAATCCTCATACAAAAACAGACTCACACCTGAATGGATAAAAGAACATGGATTGTCCTCATCGTCTTTGTGAGTTTCCACCTGCTGTGTTCTCCTCAGGATACATGGTGCCAGCCTCAGGGTTACCCCCTCCAGAGACCCCTCACCCCCCTGGAGCCTGAAGATGCCAGAACTGCCCTGGAGATTTACAAACTGGTATATGGAATTGATTAGATGAGATTGTGTGAGATCAATTTTATTCTCGTTTGTTTCATTTTTTCTGTTTTCAATCCTTCTCTCCTCAGATCTTGCGTTTCACAGGTGAGTCCGACCTTAACGGCTGGCAGGAGCAGATGTTGGGTAACTACATAGTGGAGAAGGGTCAGAGCCGGCCGGCCTTGAGGGACGAGATTCTGGCCCAGTTGGCTTACCATACGTGGGGCCTGCAGCAGGAGCAGGAAGGTCTGAGGGGCTGGCTGCTGCTGGTGTGCTGCCTCAGTGCCTTCACCCCATCACCGACGCTGGACAAAACCCTGCTCAAGTAGGTGCTACGCTTTTGGTTAGCCAGGGGTTGGCGGAGGGTATACAGTGCATCTTTATTGGCTAACTAACTTCAAGCTTAATGGTATGACGTTATACTGTAGTACATACTGACTATAATGTGTTCAAAAGAGCTAAACATAATCACTTATTTTCTGAAAACCACTAGGTGTTGATTTTTTTTAAAATTATGTCATATTTGAAATTATGTGTTTGTTTCTAGAAAAAAATGGAAAATCCTGGTGAAAATTGGTGCAGGTTTTTTTATATTACCACAAGGGGGCGCCAAAGTCACACATTTGAAATTCTACTTCAACTCTTCATTTATCGATTAAAGTGTCTTTTTTGTGATCTTTTGGCGTGGTTGTTGAGTTCACCCTAAAATCAAAAACACATATTTTCCCTCGTACTGTAGCGCTATTTCCATCTAGATTGTTTTGGTGTGAGTTACTCAGTTTTGGAGATATCAGCTGTAGAGATGTCTGCCTTCTCCCCAATATAATGGAACTAGATGGCACTTCACTTGTGGTGCTCACAAAGAAAAACTCAACAGCAATGTCTCTTTCCAGAAATCATGACCCAGTTACTCAAGATAATCTACAGACCTTGTTGTGAGCAGTTTCATATAGGAACTATTTTCTTGCTAAATCACTGCGCAGAAGGATACATGGATCTACTCATGGTTGAGATGCTCACGCTCGTTACAGCCTGAGATGTAAACATTTTAAAAGCTTTTTTCTCAACTGAGTTCATGTTAGCAAGCTTAATTAGTTAGCTAGACACTCGCCCTCTGGTGGATGTAGTTCGGTTGATAAGGTGAAACAAATATATATATTTTGTACTGTTCTCAATTGAGTATATCAAATAAGATTTATCAGTCATCAAGTTCTGTTTTGTTTTACCCAGCATCCACGCTTTCAGGGTTGTAGTTTTTTGTCGTTGTTTTTTTTTTAGCAAAAAAGCTCTGATAAACCGGCACTACCTGCCCAGCACCAAAGACCAAAGTTAGCTCTGCCTTTTGAACAATGTGGAATACGTTTTTTTTTCTCAAGCATTGGTAGAAACCAAAACAGAATGTGAAGGAAAGTAAATTTTTGACTTTGTCAGGTCACCAAAAATATGATGCAAGTGAATGCTAATGTTGCTCCACATCTGATTTGTAAAGAGGGAGTGGTTTGCTAACATGCTAGCCATCATTTTTGAACTTGTTGTGGTCTCTAAGTTGCTAGAAAAATCAGGTTATTGCTGATTTAAATCCAGTCCCTTCCATGGTTAATCATGGAAGGTAATGAATTTGTCTGGTGGGTTGGGGGGAGGGGGCATATACTGCCACAAGCACACAAACAAACAAGTTTGATTAGTCATTTTGCTAGAACCACTTAAAACCACTTCATCTGTCTGCACATGACTCAGTCACTATCTCCTGTGCAGGTATGTGTCTGACTACGGTCCAGGGGAGTACCGCTCACTGTGCCAACACAAACTGCTGACCTCTCTGGAGCTCCCAGCTCCCACTGCCCGAATCTACCCCCCCACCCAGCTGGAGTGGACCACCAACCAGAGGAAGGGCACCATGCTGCTGGATGTACACACATTCAACGGTGAGACTGACTGAAGTGAAATTCTTTAGAAAAACAGGAACACGTTCACCATGAAACACAGTTTTTGCTATTGGCATCTCTGGTGTTAAAATATCTGCTGCACTCAGATGAAACGCTGACAACTGAAGTGGAGTCGTGGACCACAGGAGAGCAGCTGGCCTCGTGGCTTCTCAGTTTCAGGTACTCCTCTAAACATGCAGTGTGTTTATATCCATTTACTTTTTAGCATAGTCCCTTGTTTATCATGCTACACGTAGTAGTTTTCATTCCTCTCCTGTGCGTCGGTGTGCCATAGAGGTGTGTCGGAGGCGGTGCAGGGATGGTCGGTGTCTCTTCTCACCGATGAAGGCTGGTCAGATCTGGCTGGCTCGGACTTTGTCATGGATCTCCTGGCTGGAGCTGGAGCTGAAGTAATGCCACCACCAGGGACTCCCTCCTCTGCACACTCCGACTACCTGTTCAGCAGCCATGGGGAAAGGTAGAGCAGTGAAAGTGTGACTAGTTTTTTGGGCCATTCCGGGCTTGTTTTAAAAAAACATTGCTAACAAACTGAGCATCTCTGTGTTTCTCTCTTTCACTCCAGGATGCCATCTACAGATCTGGATGACTTCATCCCACCAGCACCTCCCATGCAAGCTCCTGGGCTGCCTTCTTTTGAGGGGCGGCCCTGGGCAGGAGGTTATCCACAGGAAGGTAAGTGTTAAAGTGTGACATTTTAGCATCTTAGACCAGCACAAATGCATGTGTCGCTCAGTTCAAACTTTAAAATTTGGCAGTGCTGATGAAATACCAATCAATATTCGCACATCTTTGCAGAACCACTTTTTAGTGCACCATTTAGCTGTAATAAGAGAATGTTTCTTACCGGGCCACCATGTTGAAAACGAATGTGAGGGACTCGTATGCACTAACATGCATAGGTGAGATCAGCACATCCGGGGTATTTTGCCCTGGCATCCTGCCCCTGCCAATTTCTGGGTGAAAGCAGCCCCTCTAATTTGACTGAATACAAATTCTGAGGTCTTTGCCAATTTAATAGCATAAAATAAGAATACGGCATCGCTTTTTAGCTATTAGGGCCCCGAATCCTATGACCAGACAGGCAAACAATTATGTTACTGTATGTCATTACAGATCAATGATCTATGTCATTATAGGGGGTGATCAGTGTGGTTTCAGTCTGCCTCCATCAAGCGGTCATATCCTGACATGAAGCATAATGTATTTTTGTCATCTGTCACTTTTTCTGTCATTAAGACACGTTATTTAGCTGTTCTGGTAATCTGTCCAATGCAACACTGTTGTAAAGTAATTACATTGCCCTCTATTTTGATAGCTGTTTGTGCCTAATATGCAACCTTATAATACGAGCTGAGAGAAGTAGATAACAGGTCAGTTTTAGCTCCACTCCCTACGTTACTTTATGCTGTTAATGATGTTCATTATTAGCAGGTAGGTCAGCTCAATTTATGTGAATTATTAGGATTTAAGTACCCTTTGCTCCTGGCGGTCTTTCGAGTGGACAGGCTGTTAAACCAAACTCCATTCTAAAAGCATGTTTTTTACGGTACGGGCCGTGTTCACAGTAAAAACTTTAGTTACACCATCACTAAGACTCTTTTCTTATTCGCTGAAGCTCAGCCTGCACACATTGTATTTACTCAGTAACATCATGAACTAACCTGCGATGAAGTCTTTGCCACAGACGTACACTATTGACTGGCCTTGGAGGTCATGTAACTGGGACTGTCATGAAGCCAGCTACAAGTGTAATCAAGTGACTTTACAATGTCCCAACTCAAAGCTCGATCACCATCTGAGTAAAGCAGACAAATGCTCCAAGAGATAGAATTATGTAGACCTGCACAGCTCCATCCTTGTGTTGTTCTAATCTGTCTTCTCCACCTGTTTGCAGGCCGTCGTCGAGAGATGGATGCCTACGTTGATGACTTGTTTCACCCTGTGCTAGACCAAGGACCTCCGGTCAGTCATGTCAGAAGATATTTTATTATTTCTAATGTCACTGTACTTAATGTAAATGTTATGTTGCGAACTAGTCAAGTCTAAGGATTCATTATTTAACACTAGTTCAAACCTAGAGTACGTAGAAAAGGGAAACGAGGGAAGAGATAGAAGTGGTTAGAACTAGTTTCTGAGATGAGAGAAACCTGCACAGCCAGTCTGGACTCCTGTAAGCAGCGTGCCTTGCAATTGCCCCTTGCTAAGTTTTGGTTGTTGGTGGTTGGATCCCCAAATATAACAAAGCTTATTTTCTACAAAAAGTCTTGAGTAAGAGGTTGTGTATAGCTGCCCTCATCCAGTACGTCTTACCAACTGGTGTCTCCAATTGTTCCAAACACTGAACTGCTCACATTCCTTCTACTGTCGTGTTTTCACACCTGAGCCTCATTATGTTGTTGCAGAAACTACTGTGCTCGCACCTCACAGATGGTGCATTTGAGACTACAATACAGCTTAACCACCGCATCATTGTTTCTCAGTGAAAACCAGTCCAAAGTGTTTGGGAAAAGGAAAGGAGAGGAATTATAACCCCCCATCACTCCTAAAAGTTTTCAAATTTTTCTACCGTAGGGTGTACTGAGCATGATCATTGGTCTCTGTTGGATTTTGTATCTCTGGCTGTATCTTATTACAGAGTGTGGGAAGTCACTGGTTTGTGTTTCCTGCTGCTGTTTGAGTAACTCCTCTCCTCCTGTGGCTTCTTTGTCACTTACAGTGTAATGCATTACTCGTGTGTGTGTGTGTGTGTGTGTGTGTGTGTGTGTGTGTGTGTGTGTGTGTGTGTGTGTGTGTGTGTGTGTGT
>JBBPCS010005015.1:0-10834 GCA_037974645.1 Hollardia meadi | reverse complement strand
TGTGTGTGTGTGTGTGTGTGTGTGTGTGTGTGTGTGTGTGTGTGTGTGTGTGTGTGTGTGTGTGTGTGTGTTTATTGAACAGTCATGGTAGAGAATACATATGATGGATATGATATAATATAATATAATATACAGTACATAATAAATAGCACATTTCCACTACTGTGTGTGCACTTAATCTAAACTAGTGAGGAGACAAAGACCCAACTTGTCTCTTGTATATTTCTTTGTGTATTCTTTTGCTCAATATACAGTATATTTGCATATAATACACACTAAATGATAGAACGTGGAAAAAAGCGTACAAATGTACAGACTGCTTTTTTCACTTTGTCTTGTGAAGACCTGAGCAAAAACCAAATATCCCCCTTATTTAACTTTTGGCGTGTAAACAAATTCAAGGAACACCTCTATGGAAAACTGAGAATGTCGACACTAAAGTTTGATATCATATTTGACCTCACTGAAGCAGTAAACTTTTTTTTTTTCCTGAGATATCATCAGTCAGCATTTTAAATCAGATTTCATTTCTATCGCCAAAGTTTCTTCTTCTTTGGCTGACAAGTAGATAGAGGGGGGGGGGGGGATCAGTGCCATGGGTGCTGGCAGTGTGTTTGTGTTTGGCAGCATAATAAAATGCACCATAATAACATGACGTAAACGCAGGTAAAATACAGCAATAAGTAAGCAAGTACAGCGTACATATTGTTTTAGCAAAAAGACGTAGAGCTGCAACAATTAATCTATTCATCTATTGGTTGCTAACTAGAAAATTAACTGGTAACTATTTTGATAATAAATTCATTGTTTTTTTTCAGGAAAAAATGCTAAAGGTTGAATTGTTTTGTTTATTGTTGTGAGGAGTTGCAGATTTCTTTGTTTTATATCATTGCAAAGTGAATATATTTAAGTTTTGGAATCTGATGTATATTTTTAATCAAATATTAGCAGATTAATCAGTAATGAAGCTAATTGTAAGTTGTAGCCCTGCACTAATGATATAATGGTATTGGGAGGTACTAAATCTTATTCCACCTGCAGTTCTATGATCCAATACTTTTACAACCTCACATCACTCCCACCACCCAACACCCGTGTAGAGTACAGTATTGATCCGTCCCTGAAGTACTTTGTGTTTTTTTCCTCAATTCTTTCAATGATGCATTGAAGGGGTTGAGGTGCAACAGGTTTATGTAATAGGTTTACTGGGTTGTTTGGGATGCGTGTTTAACTTTAAGTGACACATTTTTATGCTTAGTGAACATATCAAGCGCTATGAGATATACAGTTCTGGCCAATCACTCCATTCCCAAACATCTTAATAGTAATAGATCTGATAGAAACATGCAATTGCATTTACACATGACTTTTGAGTCATTCCAAAACATCTTCCAGCTGGCTAACATTAACGTCATTGATGACACTGTTATGCAAGAGAGAGAGAGAGAGAGAGAGAGAGAGAGAGAGCGTGTGTGTATTTCATCCTAGTTTCTCTGCCACGTGTCTGTCCATCTTTGGATCTTGTAACTGTTCCAGATGGAGTTATGAGACACAAACGGACGACTCACTGATGCTGTAGGTCATAAACAGACTTTTTATAGGGCTTTCAAGACGAGCTGAACAAAATGTTACGGTTAGTTGGTACATTTTGAGAAAAGATATACTGTAGTTGCAAAAGGCAGTGTAACCCAACATGTTTCCAAAGAAAACAAAACAGTGTATCCTACAGAAAGTCTCTTATGCATGAGGTCAAAAATATATCATAGGAACAGAGCAATAGTCAAAGTTGGTACAATTCCATCAGAAAAGATTTAAAAAATTAAATAAATACACACTGGAATAGGACGAGGCCATGAAAGTGCATGGAGAGACAGTGTAGAGCAGTATTAAGTACCTGCCATAACAAATGCAAGCTCGATCTCCGTTTGTGAGGAAAGTGGGTCAACGCAGCTGTGGAAGTAACAGGATAAAGATAAATAAATAATAATAGAAATAGAACAGAAATGTAAATATACGTACTGTAGCTGTATGAGCATTATATTATTGGGATGTGCAACCACTAAAGAAAAAAAAATGTATGTATCAAACATATTCAAAAAAATATGAACAATGCTAATAATACACTTCTCCTTAACATGCTCATAAAAGTGCGAAATACAGTAGGTGAAACTGTCATGCAGTACTCATGCTGTCAGAGGTTGCTACAAAGATGCATGGCACCAGCCCTCAGTAACTAATTTGATTCTCTTTGATCAAGCAATTATCATGCCACTGTGACAGAGAGTGCAACGTTTTATACAGAAAAAAGAAAGGAAAGAGAGGAAGTTGCACCACAACTGCATTACATATTCAAAATATGTGCGGGGGTGTCCCAAAATTATCATCTACATCCTGTGAGCTTAGGACATACATGTATGTGTGCCTTTAGTATGCTTTGCACCATGCACCATTGTGTATGTGTGCATGTGTACGGGGTGGCATATTGGTAGAGAACAGACGAGAAGGTGTCCAAGTGTAAAAAGCAGCGCCGAAATGTCTCTGAATGCAAAATAAATCTGGTGTGCTACCCAGCCCCCGCAGCACCCTCCTAGCTGGCTGATGCTGGCACTATTTGGACTGCTGCTCTAATAAAAGACGCACAGCAAAAGCCATTTGCAATCACAACAAAATGAATAAATATAGTTGAAAATGTTGGCCCGAAGACTAAAAGTGGAGTGGGTCAATAAAATGTTGCGAATCAGTAAAGGTCAGGGACTGGAGCAGAGTACCTGCGGTGGCAGAGTGACACCTATTGTACACTGGGAGACTCGTGCACACACACACACACACACACAAAGACCACAGCCTAACACACAGGAAAACACACACGCAAACTTGTTGAAATGCTCACTCGGTGATGCAGCAGTGCCCAAAGCTTACACACTTAGAATGTTTAATGCCTGTGAACAACTTTCTAAACTTTCTTTTTATTCATAAATGGAATTTCAAATCACTGCCCTAATTTCTCTTCCCTCCTTTTTTCTGGCTCACTCGCTCGTGTCTCTTCTCACACTTGCGGCTGAAATGGAGATTGTGTTTTCACAGCAAGGCAGAGCAGACCTCCTTAAAATTGGCCCCCTTAATAATTCAGCATTCGAATAAAGCTGGAAATCTGAATGTCACTGCATGTGATTGTGTGTAGAAGCGGGAGTGAAAGACGGGAAGGGGGCAAGTGAAGGAGCCCGACAGAGCGAGGCTTGAGAGTGAAAATGGAGAGGAAAGAAGTGCAGGAGAAAGAGATAAAGAGAATTTAGAGAGGGGTGTAATAGGGTTTGAAAAGCCTTTTAACATTAGCACTTATGGGCTACTAAGACTGTGTGCAAGCGTGTAGATAGTAAAGAAAGCTTGACTGTGCATGTTTATGTGTCTGCGGTAGACTCAGTGTTAGACATCCCTCTCATGACAAGCCACCTCTCAGTTAACTTTAATATCCTTGACTCACCCATTCTCTTTTTCACCATTTGATTCTTTGCACTGCATTAATACTTAAAAAAGGAACGCTTTGACACCATTGACTGTAAAATAAAGATGACAGCTAACCCAAAAGTGAAACCAAAACATCTCGATCGCCATCTTGTGGCTGGCTGCAGAATAGGTAATAAATGCTGCCCTCTCCATGTCAGCAGATGGGATATGGGCCAAACTAAAAAACTCAAAGTACAAATCAAATACATTTTATCCAAAGAGGGTTTTGTCGGTTTAGGTCGCTCTTATCAATCTGATGGATGTTCAAGTGTCTATTTTTCGAATAAGCTTTGTTTTAATTAGTTATTTGATGGTATAAAAAAGGGGTTGAAACGTTGATTATCACATGATGATATCGTATGATTATCAGCTGAGCCTTGCTCACGTTTGAGCGGGTGGATGTGTGGTCGGGAACTTGACAAAGTGGGTCCACTGCTCAATCACTGCTGCAAAGACTCTGGATCCAAACGACGTCACCAGGCAAGATGGCAACGCTCCTATCTGGGATAATTTGGCTTCGTCTTTTCACAGTGGGAGGAAGTGGAGACAACTCACAGCCATCTAGCCTAACTTAGCACAAAAACTGGAAACTGAACAGAACAGGAAACTAAGCTGCCTAACAGAACCTCTAAATACAAGTGCCAGATGTGTTTCGCACGCTAAGAAACCAGAAATATTTCAAGAACTAAAATTACAACAGGCAGCTGGTTTCACTTACGCTCCAAGCACGTACTGTACATCTAGCTCCTCTCCATTTTTTGGATCACTTGCGTGCCCCAATCGCGCGTGTCCCTTTACGTCCCCATGAGGGACACAAGGTTGTAGTGTTTTGCTACACTAAAAGAGAAGTGGTCAAATGTGTCCCAGAACACATCGTCAAGTAGTTTGAGTAACTGGATCACATTTGTCGTCACCACACTTGTATTTAGCGCAGTGATACGACCGTCATAGATGCATTTTCAGTGTAAATAGGTGGCATCAATATAACACACTAACATTGGAGATTGTATTGATTTCATGAGACCACATTTCAAGCTTCCACGTTATTTCTTGTACCCGCTCTTTGAGTGTGTATTCAGGGGAGAAACCGGTGTTTATAGGCTTCTGTTTATGTCAGAGCACAGTCAAACACTGGGTTTGTGGTGGCGGGCTCTAGCCGGGTTTTCGGGTTCAACTGAGGCATGCAGAGTGTAACAGCATTCAAGCTGTCAACCAAGTTCACTATAAGGTAACTGAACGAGACAGAAAATCAGAAACAATCCATTCTCTACTCCAAAAAAGCCCGTGCTATAATGCTCACGCTGAAGCCGCTCCGAGCTCAATGAGGCGGGTGCCGGCTGTGGGTGGGCTGTCTTCCACTGAATTTCAAATGGATTTGACAAACAACAATAGAGTTGATGTGGCATTTTCAAATGTAGGGCAGTCATTTCCGCACACACAAGAAATATAGAAGGCAGCAAATATAAAGCTGTAAGGAGTACATTGAGATGGGGTGTTCAGTGGGATGGTGGTTTCTGTGTGAGAAAGAAGTGATGTTTCAAAAAATGTGGAAACAGCAAACTAAATCTACTAAATCCTAAATCCAACTGCAACTAAATAAAGGTTTGAGCTAAAAAAAAATAGATTTTGAATTCCATTATAAAACAGTCATTTTTATTCCTTCCATTTAATGTGAAACAACTTTAGAATGAGGTCTGATCAATTTAATGCTGATAATTTGATTAGCTTCCGCACATCTCTTTAATTACACCCTTATATTCTTAATGCTGTTCTTTATTTTTTTTTTTTGGTCACTGCACATTGCCATCCACAAAGCAATGACGACAATGAGCCACCGATCAACACGGACACAAAACTTGATTTTTATGTGATCTATCACCATCATGAGAGTAAAACATTGACTGGGTGCAAATATCCACACAAGGGATGCGCTAGTTTTTGCATTTACACCAAACCAGCCCTTCTGTCAATCCCAACTCGTTTTTAGCCAGCACCCAAACAACACGCTGTCTGAGGGGTTTCCATACCTGGTAATTTTCAAATAAAGATGGACGACACATTTAATTTGAAAAACAACTTGGAGAAGTTGAACAGCATAAGCGGCAAATGAGCAAAATCCAAAGTGTTTTCAGTTTTCCAATCCTGGGTAAATAATTTGGCTAAAAGTCTCAGATTTAGATTCTAAAGTTGTATTGTCACTGTAGGAGCAGAGACTGTATGGAACCGTGACTTTGAAAGCATAATAACGTGGCTGGACTGTAAAAATGGTGCATTGGACACGGCACACTGCCTGTAATGTTGGACTCCTACACCTGGAGGGTGTGAAGTGAATCAACCATGAGCGAATATTATTACCACACTTAACCCCGAGACCTCTGAACTGTCTCACCTGATGATTTATTCATTCAGGTGGGTGCTGCGAGACAGGCAGATTAAATAGGGAAAAGGACAGATGGCGTAAAGAGACAAGTAAACAAACATACTGACATGCTGAAAGACAGAGGAGACATGCCGACGCCGTAAAAAAAAAAAAGCGACGGAGAGGATTTAGATAAATGACTACACACTGACAGCTTTGAGAAGTTGACAGAGCAGTAAAAGAAGTGGAGTACATGATGAAAATCACTAAAATGATTTCACTTATGTGTCACCACAAATTGGCTCTTAGGTCTGATTTCCAAATCCATCACTGGATGTTACTTTATGTGTGAAAGAGGACAAAAAAAACTTGTAAACTTGAAATAAGGTTTCTTGTCCTAAATACCAGGGCAATTATATGAGACATGCTTTTATACTTTTTATTGTACGATGTCAGCGGCAATTTGTCCCCAGTTGCAACTTGTTTAGACTGCTTATTTTCTCTGTGCACAAAGAATGAAAACGAAATGTGTTTTGAACCTTTGTTTCATCAAACAGCCTACAGATGTACTTCACAAAAATACTGTAGATAATATATTGAATTAAATTTGCAGTTTTGTGGGAGCATTTTTCAGCTACAGCTGACAAAGAACAAAAAAGAAAACACATTTCATTAAATAGTTTCCTGTCAGAAAATACAAAGCTGGTAAAAAAAAAAAAAAAGTCGATACGATGGGTGTGCTCCTTCATTGAGTGACAGGTTGGCTCATTTGACAGCTCATATTGCAACGTTCTCTGACAGAAATATAAAACAGCTTGACAACAACCTGGACATCTCAGACGAGGTCATGACAGGATGCTCTTAAATGGGTTGCCAACCTTGTCACAGTACGATCACTGGTCGGTGGACAAGGCTCCAAGCCACACTGACCCTGCTGACATGCTGATTCAGGGACAGTGGGCCAGAACGCAGGCCCTTGTTATGAACACATGTGCAGGACAATGCAGAGCCTAATTGTCGCTTCCCCTTCCTCCCTCTCTCTGTTTCTCTGTGTGAAGAGAGCCATGCTTTATTCTGTCCTCAGCCAATTAAGATGACCTGAATCCGGTGCACTAGCTGGCACAGTAAGAAGCCGTCTTCCTGCTAATCAACACATTTACTGCTGCAATTTTGCTGCAATAGATGGGATATTTTTTACTGTATGTGTGGTCATAATGATAACCCCCTAAGTGCCTAACACACATCGGGCGACACATGATGACGCATCTCCACTTCATCTCCCATTGTACAAAAGCGAAGCCAAAATATCCCCGATACGAGCGCTGCTATCTCACGCTGGTGACGTCATTAGAAAAATGAACACTTGAAAATACATCAGCTTGATAAGAACTACCTAAAATGACAGAAACCATCTTTCGTAAAAATTTATTTGAGGTGTACTTTTGAGTTTTTAGCTTGGCCAATGTTGCTATCTGAAATCATTGAGGAGGAGGGGTTCATGACCTGTACTGCCGCCCAGCACCAGGGGGCGATCAAGATGTTTTGGCTTCACTTTTGGGGAGCTCTCATGTCGTCCATCTTTATACACAGTCAATGATCTAGCATCTTTTAATCTTTTAATTTTGTATGACAAAAAAGATGATATATATTTTATAAAACACTAATACAATGATGTAATATGCAAAGTCATATTAGTTTGAGTGAATAAAACTAAATAAAAATATAATAAAATCTAAGTATTTGTACAAATTTGCCTGCAGCAGACCATTAGCTGTTTGTTTTTTTTTCATCTCATTGTAAAATTAGACAGCAATTGGGAATTAGGATTGTTTGCATCAACTGGTTTGGAGCAAATAAATTAGGCCACGCAAAGCATAGTTTCATCATTTCATCAACTTGCTACTGGCCCAAAAACAAAGATATGTGACATCCAGCTAAAGAATTGGTGTTGGGAATGACAAGTGCTCCTTTAATCCTGTGTATCATAGTTTGTCATAGTGGGAGACAACCAACTATAGCTGCAGAGTGTTCCATCACAACACTAAACACGACAAAGTGAATGAGAATTTTTGTTTTATTCTATTTAAGTGAGCCTGTTAGTGTTTGTGTATCACCCTCATAACAGAACACACCAATTTAAATCACACCTGCAATTTCCCCCCTCTGGACATGTGTGTATGCTGCAGATCTACACAGTCACCCTGTTTCTACCGACTGGGAGCACAAAAAAAGGGCAAAACCCACCTTCACTGCCAAGTAATGATGACTGCTTTGAAGTTCATTCACAAAACCATGATTACAGACGTAAACATTCAAACACTCATGCTGTGCGGTTGTCCAGTAAAGTCGGTCCTTGGCAAACGAGTGCTACAGTATGACTGGTCGGGTCCAGCATGTTCCCTCCTGGAAAACAAACAACGTTTCTTTTCTTGGGCAAACAAACCAAAACAGCTAATTAAAGTGAATTATCGACAGAAAAAGACATTACCTGGAGAGTCATTATGGTAGGTGTATATGTCAGGTTCGGCCACTTTCATGGAGGCAGAGTGAAAGAATAATCATCAACCTTTTTTTTGACACCGTTATTGCCCCCCACCCCACTTGGTTAAATGCAGAGTTGAATTTCATTCCCAGCATCACTGTACCGAATTAAATTGCAATGAGATCTGCTGCTTTGACCAAAACCTGAGCTATCCAGCTTACAGAACTAACTCCTAGAACAAAGATCATATAACCTAATAATGGTATGAAATGGTACGCACTTCCTGTATCCTAAGTGGGCGCGGTCGTCTCTCCCACCTGTCCCATTTTTAACACTAACACATTACTGAGGACTACTGCTTGTTTTTTTTTATCAGCTAGCTTACCGTGCTCGTTACAGATCTCCAGACTTCCAGAAAGTTTTGCCTACATGGAGACAGATCTTCATCTCCTGAGAGTGGTGCTTTGGTGGTGATATGGTGTTTGTTTGTTTTTTGTTTGTTTTTTATTCACAGCTTTTACGCATGTTTAATAGTTTGGTACAAAGTTAAGTTTTACACCACATTGCCATTATTGCCATCATCTCCCAAATATTCTCTCAAAATTGATGAAAACCAGAAATTTTGAGACGTCCTCAAAAATGAATGTATGCAATGTATGTATATACAGTATGCAATTAATTTGTACGTTTATTTTCAAATATTAATCTTTACTGTCTGCTTGCTCACAAGGCAGTATAAAGTCAAGCAAGCATCAGATGCTTCAAAAACTGTTCCGCTGTTAAAGTAGAGTAGATTTGTGACTTGCCTCAATAAAGTCAACCCATGAATTAAATATTTGCTTTGTGGTTCCTGGTAACTACAGCGCTGTACTATCACAGCAATGTTGTTAAGAAGCAGTTAAGGTCACTCAAATCATGCATACTCTCACCTAAAAAAAAAGTGTTAAACCGCTTGTGGCTTGTAGCTGACATGCTCATGGCATTAAGGAAGTTTTTATGGACATTTTTATATCCACATAAACGTATCATCTCTTCTTTCTAATGCACAGTCTAGTGGTAAATACCTCAGCTAAAGAAGGCCTTGTTTGTGCAGACGAGAAAAACTGCTTGCAACTCGTTCTTTAAGCCCTCATGGTCACTTTCCTTTCACCGGTGAGACAGAGTGCTTAGCCAAGAGGGGTGACAGTGTTTGTAGCAGGTACTCTAAGTATCAATCACTGGCTGTGTTTCAAAGAAAATTGACTTAGTTTTCTAGTGCCCCTGGTCATATAGGGGTTACAAGCAATTATTTTGACAAAAATGCTGACATAGAGTAGGTCTCGCATGGTTCATATAAAAGGCGTGCTAAGCGTACAATCTCTGAAAAAGTGTGTGTGTACTGGTATGTTGCTCTACATCAGCCAGAGACTGTCAGTGTCTTACTAGTAATCATATTTACCTTCATGTTAAAAATTTAGTTGATAAGACTTTCTAATATATATAATATTGCCTGAGTTTCAGACTGTAGCGCAGTGATTACTTCAGCACACTCACTGGCAAATTACAGCATGTGCTTATCTGACTGACTGATTATAGAAGCTTGATTGCAATTATTCCTCTAAATACTGCTATAAATACAGCCAGTAAATCCGTTCGTAAAGAGCGTAGAGGCCCGATCGATAGAGCACTCTCAACAAAGCAATGCTGATTAATGACCTGATTATGGAGCACCGTGTTGACGTTGATGCATTCATGTAAAAAGAAGTCTGACTCACATGATCCATAGCATAAAATAGACTCATAAATCAGCTTATATATTACTACAAGAGACCAAGATGGTGCCTTCATACACCAGTGTAGTCTTCACTACATTAATAACACACCTGCTTTATTTGAGGTTGATTATTGGTGTTTCGTAACCTTTCAGAACAATTAATATTTGTTAGTCATTTGAAGATGATGAAACTTAATGAATTTTTAATTAGTGTGTGTGATATGTGAAAATCAGATTGTTACGCTGTACTGTACATAAGTCAACATGACATTAGGTTAAGAATTTATTTATTAAATTGATTTTGTTTCTGTAGGAATTCCTAAGGATACCAATCAAATCAAATTTTATTTGTATAGCGCCAATTCACAACAAAGATGTCTCATGACACTTAACATGTAGAGCAGAGAGAGAGAGAGAGAGAGAGAGAGACAGAGAGAGAGACAGAGGGGGACATGGGGGGGAGTGGGGGAGACAGGCACAAACACAGATGCAAAGCAACTATAATAGTAAAAACTATAGAAATATTACTACTGTTAAAAATAGTAGTAGCTGTAGGAACTATCATTTTTAAATATAGCAAGAGACATCGATCATATTATTGTTATTACTAATAATAATGATATGATAACAGTAATAACCATGTAATAATAGCAATAACTGCAGCAGTGGGCGTCCAGCAGGACCACAGCAGTAGGTCCAACCACGATCCATAGGAACCTGCGAGGAGCACAAAGAC
>JBBPCS010005014.1:0-10836 GCA_037974645.1 Hollardia meadi | reverse complement strand
AATAATGGCTGAGTTGAAATTACTTAAAAAGATCCATGCAAATTGTTACCTTAATTTTTTTAAGTTGATCCACTATATTATTTTTTAGAGTGCACTACTCAGCTTGTATTTTCACTCTAGATTAGCTCTTACCATGAATTATCACTCTTATTCTGTGCATCCCACCCACACCTGCTATTGACACAAACAACACGCAGAGATGCACTCACTGTATGCCAGCATTTTGCTCCCTATGTCACTAGATTATAAGTGGGTGGCAAGCATCATTTTCCCTCCTGCTCCCAGATCCCTTTGAGTTGTCTGAGAAAACTGAGGAACCAGATCAGAGTGAGAATGAGCTCATCTGTCTCAACACATCCACACACAGTGGAGCGACAGTGGAGCTCTGCTCTCAGATAAGAACTGCTGAATTAACTGTCAAAATAAATTAATGATATCCTCGATATGTTCTGAAACTCCCCTTTTAGTTTAATGAAGCATCATTCTATAGTTTTTCAGTTTCAGGTTTTTTCTGCACAGCTTTCTTGATGAGTGCTGGTAAAATAGCATACTCTTTGCACAATTACATGTTTCCAACTACAACAGCAAAAGTAAGCAAGTGTCTGCAATTTCCTTAAATTATAGTGTTTTCAACTTAAAAGCAGATCATTTCAGTTTTGATTCATAATTAAGTTTAATTTTGATAATTTAAACTAACCCTTTTTCAATAAACACTGATTGGACGGCTTTATCTTTAAAAAAAATTTATAATAATAATGACATGCCTTGACAGTCGGACAGATGTACTAGACGCCTACCAGCCCCAACCAGGCTCCTCTGTTTCCTCTTACAGCTAAGGACACCCTTACCAAAACATACACACACATGCACACACAACTGTAGACCAGGTTCTGATGGAAGCTATAGCAGCTCAGATTAGTCCTATAAGGGTGTAGCTCTGCAGTGCAGTATATCGGCCAATATAACGGCCTGCTCTCTCTAACAATGGGGGTAACAGTGTTCGCCTCATGATGTGGCATTTTCTGCTCCTAAAGCCAAACGTGGGCAAATCATCTTGCTGTGTTGAGAATTATTTCACTGTGCAAGCACAATACTTTTGCTTTAATTTGTGTGTTTTACTTTTTGCTTGCTCTTGCGTGTGCATGTATACTTGAATGAGTGTATTTACAGCCAAATAAGCACATGTGAGATCATTGTGATGGTGCGCTGTCTCATTTGTTGACTTATTTATTTGGGCCTTCTCTGGTTTTGGAGATAACCATGTATAACCAGATATGAATATTCCTAATGGCTTTTTAATGTCTTTATAATTTGCCCTTAAAAGGGCTCTAATGGACTGTCCCTATATTTTCACTAAGGGGAGGAACGGTGGATCTGACTCATTTACTGGCACTGCCTTTGAGCCTGCGTTAAAGCAAACACAAGCAGTTCTTCAGAACTTCTACTGTTGGGGAAAACAAAAACATAATACCATGATATTTCACTTAACAGTCTGTGTAGCTTCATTATATTTGGCTGTCAGCTACAGAATAGCTCACATGCCTAAGAGAGGTTCCCAGGGTTTGAGCTTTAGAGTGAATCTGTGAGTTTATATGGGATGAAAACTAACATTTAAGGGAAGTTTTCAGGGATGAATACAGGCTGGTTGGGGAAACTTAAATTCCAGGTTAAGGCAGAGGGATTTTTGCTTCATTCTCAAAGATGTAGGAGAGCACAAAATGTCAAAATGTGTGTATCACATTGCACCTTTTTTTTTATTAGATTGTTGTTAGTGATGTTAGGATTTACTGTAACTCTAACTGGAAGCCAACATCAAGCTAACTTTTAGAGTTTGGAAAAATCTAAAAGCAATATATCGGTCAAAATTTGCTTTTAACAAAGATTTTTGATAAGTAAGTACCTCATAAATTTGGTTATTAAAGTAATAGTTAGATATTTTGGGAAATGAGATGAGATGAAAATTGATACCACTTTTGTGTCTGTATGCTGAATATGAAGCTACAGCCAACAGCTGGTTAGCTTAGCTTAGCACAAAGACTGCAATCAGTCTTGGCATCATCATGACATTGCCAGGGAGATCCAGAAACAAACACTTCAGTATACAACCACCAGTAAAACCACAGCATGTCATTGTTCCACATTTTTTATGAGACGAACGAGACCGATTAATTGTGTTACTGAGTGAGCTTTTTTGATCTGCATTTGACCTAAGCTAAGCCAGCAGACTGCAAATAAGCATATTTCCCAAAATATTAAACTACATCCTTGAAGAATTGTGACCAAGATACTGTATGTGCTATGTGCTTACAGTGAAAACATAAAGAGAGGCGGCACTCTTTCTAAATAGCCTCAAACATTTCTCTGCTAAAAATACCTGCTAATCATGCTCTTGTACACTGGCACATATAATTTAAATAATATATGCACACAGTACATATTTGTAACATGTAGCAATGAAGTCATAGAGTGTGTCTGATAGTGTTGTCTGTGACTGGAGGAGGGAGACATTTAGAGGTTAATAATAGGCTATGTGAGCCTGGCTCTGTTTCATTGGTGGAGCTGGCCTCGAGAATCATGTAGGTGCCATATGTGTGATTGCATACGTGTATATGTGTATAAAAGAGAGAGACATGCTCGAAGGGAACATGTACAGTGATGTATGTGTCATTATTAATAGTGCATTTAACCTTGCAGCAGTGCCTCTTTTGTTATAGTAAAACATATGTGTTGGTTAACAGTAGTAATCACTGGTAGTGTGTGACAGCATGAGGGGAAAGGTGTGAGCAGAGGTTGATTGCAGGGCCATTTCCCAAGGCTTTGTCGCGCTCTGTTAGCTGAAGAGTTCCATTTCAAAGACAATTTGTCGACTGCTGAGCACTTTGGCAAAGAGCTGCCTTGTGTGGTGAAGAAAGCCTTTCGTTTTGTGCGTGTCTGTGAGTGTAATTGACAAACTCCTAGCAATGACTTCTGCGCACATATAAGTGACGTTTCAAAGAACATTTTTTAAAAAAACATACAAATAAGCTTGCTGTACAGTATCTACATCTCTGTGTGTGTATTTGTGCATGTACACAGAAAAGTAATGCACCAGAGCTCCTAAATCAATCACTTGTGACACAGATGCAAGCCCCTTCCAGTCACCTTCCACTAGCCATCAGTGGCCGGCTGAGTGGCATTAGCAAGGTCGTGATCCACTCTTCGGCTCATGTTGATGGCGATGCCTTGGCCGTTCGCCCGCAAGATTTTTAGAAAGGTCCTCCATCATCTTCAAACATCAGCCCTGCAGGAGTTACTGCTGCTGCAGTCACCTACACATGCATTCACTCAGGAGCAGAGCCTATGCACAGGAAATAAGTCTGGGCCCATTTTCTTGTTTGTTAAGCACCTTTATCACATCTCAGCCAGCCTAAACATTGTGCCACTTTGTTTCACGGAACAAATCTTTGACAAACTCTGTGGCATTGATAGCCATGCTGTCAGCAGCACCATGTAAAATGGTACAATATTGTTTCTCCACAAAAAGTGCACCAAATATTATTCTGTTTTTTATTTACTGCCAGAATCGTTATTTTATGTCCAGCACACTGTAAAAATAAAAAAAGACAGAACTTTAAGCACGCACACACACACACACGTCTGCAATAGCCTGCACAGTATTTTACTTCAGATGCTAATATTTCAACTGCAGTTGGATTTTAGCTTTTGTTATTGATTTGTTTTGATTCTACCCTTTTCCTTAATGTAGCCTTGTGCATCTATATCTTACGAGAAACACTTGTTTTTAAACTTGCTGTACGTGAAGAGGTCTCACCATCTCTGTTTAATGATTGGTAGTAGTTGGGGTTCAAGGTCAACTTAAAGAGCTACTCTTCCTTTTAAGGGCAGATGTAAAAGTGAATAATGTTCCATATCAGTGATGTCTTTTAGATGGTGTAAAAAATGTTGCTCAATTGCACAAGTTTGGATCAAATTGAAACTTATTCAAACGATTTCACGGTTTGAAAGTATTATTTATAAAATAAAGTATAAATAATAATAATAATAATATGTTTTCTATGTTTTTCATTAGCAATAACATTCATTCTTTTATGGAACCAGATTTCACACTCTATGTTGTACGTCCTAAAAACTTATGGTAAATGGACTGCATGTACGTATATAGCACTTTTATATTCTACCAACTACTCACAGGGCCCTATTTAATTTATCTAAAGCGCACGTCTAAAGTCTGTGGTGCAAATGCATTAAGGGTGTGTCCATCTCCATTTTGCTAGTTAAACAGTACATAATCTGTGCATAAATTAAGGTGCAAGGCATAAAGGGGTTGTATTTAGTCCCTTAATTATTTATAGGTGTGTGTAACATAAATATAAATAACATAAACCAATCAGGGTGTCATCTCCCATTCCCTTGCTATTTAAAGAGAGGCACTTGTCTCATTGAGGGACAGGTATGTGGTCTTTGGTCAGTGGACCATCAGCCTCCGCTGTCTCCCAATCCTCAACAACTCCATTTGACTGCATATGAACAAATGCACCGATCTTTAACTGAGGAGGAGGAGGTCAGGGCTGCTGCACGACCCTGTGTGATGGGCAGATTGCAGTCCCTAGATCAGGTCATAAAAATGATCTGATTCTGATTCACAACAGATGGGATGCAGATGGGTGAAGTAATACATCATTAATGAGTAAAATATTAATTACATTACCTGCAGCGATCCCACAGAAGCAGAGACGATACGTGTCTCTCCATGAAGAGACTCATGTTCATTTACGCACAGCAGCTTAAATTCATTGATTATGTAAATCTCCCTACACACCGACAGGACTTGTCAGGATCTAATGTTAATTACTGTTCTGTTCTTCTACACATCCAAAAGATCACACACACAGTTCAGGTTCAGTAAACTTTTTTGGAGTAAAGCTTAAAGTTTAATTCTATTTCCTTTGGAGAGTTTCCTCTGTCCTGCCAAGTTTTGCTGCTTCAGTGTCCTGCAATATTTGCAATAGTGACATTACTGCATTGCCCATGGAAATGTTTAAAATTAGGTTTTCACAGCCTCTCTAAGCCTCTCAATCCATGCATCATTGTGTAACAAGCAGAGCGTACACCCGGTGTAAAGCCGTCTATGTAGGCGCATCTTACTATCTGAATAATGGGCCCTTTAAATAGCAGCAAAAACACTGCGCCATTGACTTTAGACCAGGTTTTTGTTGGTCAATGGCACAATTGTTTTCTCCTGCCTCAAGATAGCAATGTGCCAACAATGCACCTGACCACACCTTATTTTAAGACTGAAACGCACACAGATGGGCGCAAGTATATTTGCCACTTACACGACGTGGGTGCAGGGTGTGAAAATGACAACTGCGTCAGTAAGAAGCTAGCATTGACACGTGCACTATGCCGTGTGCCGCTTTGCATCAGGCGCAAGATAGAGCCCACAGTGTACAACACATGCTGCATTCACCCATTCATAGACACATTCATACACTGATGGCAAAGGCTGGCATGCAAGGTGCTGACCTCGTCATCGAGAGCAGAGCACTCTCTATCCGAAATGCCCAACAATATTTCTATGCTCAGGCATTGACACATAAACTCACAGACCAATGGAGCAGCCATTAGGAGCAATCTGGGGTTCAGTATCTTGCCCAAGGACACTTTGCCATGCAGCCAGATCCAAGGATGAAAACACTGACCTTCTGAAGAGACCAAAGTTATGTTTCTTCTGAGACACAGACACCCCAAAAGTTAAAATCCAGTTGTATTATGTTTTTGAAAGGGAATTTTTTATTTATGTTGGAGTGGGGAATTCGGTGGAGTTATAAATGGGACAATGGGACAAATATGGAGTATCCAAATGCCTGTCTTGTCTGTTGTTTTGTCTATGGAGCTGTCTGTCATTAAGATGCCTGGAACCTAAAAATATAGGATCGAAATAAACTGTAAAGACAACTTTTCTGCAAGACAGATTATAGTTGATGTTCTGGTGCTTAACTTTTTACTTATTTTATTGACTTTCTCTCAGGTATGCTGTTCTGCGAGACCCAGCAGGCTGGCTGAGTGTGAACCCAGTCAGAGGAACTGTCAACACTTCAGCCTCACTGGACCGCGAGTCTCCTTATGTCCATGACAATAAATACACAGCTGTCTTCATCGCCACAGATAACGGTGAGTGTCAGATACCCCACTGTATGATATGATAGAAGCTAATTAGACATTAACAGTATTGGACATATTTTAAATAAACTGTAAAACCTTCAGGTAAATATATGTCTCTTTTGCTACTTTTTCACTCATATAAATCAATAATATGTAGCTAGTAAATAAAAGACTTCTGCTGTCTGATTTGGTGCCAGGTAGATATTTGCCAGGAAACAACAATTTAATCCACAAAAAGTGACCAAAGTTTTGTTTGGGACAGATAAATAAAGAATTGGCTTGTTATATGGATAGCCCCAGTAGTGACAAGAAAGAAAAAAACAATGAGAAAGTCCTGGTAAGACTGTTTAATTTCAAATGTAAGCCACCACAGCACCAGATGTGTCAACAAAATGTATTTGTACGAAGTTCACTTTAAGTACCACTCAAAACAAATCTTTTTGTAAGCTATTTAAGGTGTTAAATGTGTTTTAAGGGTATTAGTGTGATAAAGATTCTAAAGATTTATGCGGTGGCAGCAGGCGAACAGGGCTTCCCACAGTAGATTTATTCTCATTTGAACTAAAAGAATTCTTCCTAATGAGTGTCAGTGCCCAACGATTGAAGCCAACATGAAAAAGTAGAAACAAAGTCTGCCTGTGCACCATTCTTGGAAAGGACTGACCCTGTCTGTTAGTTTTACCTACCTGCAGTGAAACTGACATTGTCCCGTGGTGACAATGGGATGGCCTTAAGTGGCACTGCTTCTGTCCGACCATATGGCTGCTGGTTGGCCTTGTCAGTGGAGCTATTGCTCTGAGACTTTCCAAGGCACAGATGAAAGTGTCGAGAGCCCCAGCGCGTCTCTCCTTTTACTCTTTGCTTCTCTCTCCTTGTGTCTCTGTCTCTTTATCCCTTTGTCCCCCTGTATCTCTCCCTCTATCAATCTATCTGGTCTCCTGTGCTCAGGGAGACAGATCCATTAGAGGAACTGAGAGATTCTATTAGTTGGCAACAGAATAGCACTGTTGTGCTGGGGAATTTGGCAGCCTTGGAAAGATGAGTGTTGAAAGGAGTAACGGCTGGGCAGGGGGAGAAGGTAGAGGAGTGAAAGGGTCAAGGGACGAAGAGAAAGGAAGGGACATAAAAGGAGATAACAGGAAAAAGATATAGAGCCAGGGAAGTAGGTAAGAAATAGGTGGAGGAGAAGAGAAATGGCGAAGATTATGAGTGAACAGGCCAGGGTGTAAGACTTGTGTTGGAGCAAAAAGGGAATGAAGGGCAAGAAGATATTTTTGTAAAGTTTTGAGTTCATTTTTTTGCAATGAGTTAGATCAGAAGATTGCTAACATTCTCATGTCTGTATGGTAAATATGAAGACATCGCCAGTACAGTAGCTTATCTTGGGGTACTCTGTCTAAAGATGACAAAATCCGCCTGACAACACCTCTAAATCTCACTATGTAAGTACATCTGAGGTTGATGGAAATGGCATCCAAAAAAAAAAAAAAAAAAAAGGAAATGGCATCCAATTGTTGACCTGATGATGGTGCTAGAGTTTCACCAATGTCATTACATTTCATCCTAACAGTGGACATGAACATCTCTACCTGTCATTTCAATGTGAAGTCAATAGTTGTTAAAATGTTTAACTCAAAACGACAAATGTCAACCATTCTGTGGCACTTAAGGAAAAATGAATTAGAAGGATGCATCATCTGGAAACCAAGATTGTCTGAACAAAGTTTTGTGTCAACCTATCTGGTAAATCTATTTCACTGGATAAGTGAAAACTTTGACTTACTCGTGGCTGTAGATGAAAAGTCAATGAATTGTCAAAATTATTATGAATCATCCTCTGGGGACCATGAATTTCTAGACAAAATTTAATGACAGTGAATCAAACGCTTGACAAGACATTTTGCCAAAAAACAGACTTTCAAATCTTTGGTGGTACAAAAATAAAAGGGAATCATCAAAGTCAGTAGGATTCATCTTCTGTGGACTGTGGACATGTGTCCACACTGCTTCTAGGCCACCAGCAAGTATGTAAGCAAGCACAGTGATACAAATTTCTTCACCCAGACCTTTGACAACCTACTTGTACTGATGCCTGCGTGCACATGGTGTGCATGTGGTTGAAACGTGAGCTGAATACTGATTTCAGCTCGACCCTTGTCACACCTCTTTCACTATATGCTCTGTCATTGACAGGACAAACTTAGCTCCTTCCCAACAGCGATCTGCACAATGATTGTATTACAACCCACCTACTGTATGTAGACAACCAACAGGATATCGATTGACCCTTACATCTTCATCTTCATCTTTATGTGGAGACATCAGATGAACACGTGTCTACACTTCACCTACGCGGAGGAGCGTGAGAGGAAAAATAGACTTGTGTCAAGCTGAAAGGGAAGAGGTTAGAGGAAGAAAAGGAGGAGGAGGAGGAGGAGGCATATATAAGAACTACCTGTACAGAAAATACAGTACAATTGGTAAAACATATCCTGGAAAACAAGAAAAATTGATGGCACGCAACAGATCTGTAAGAGACATTAGAAACAGGTCTTTAGCAGCATTCCATTATATTTATTTACTTTTTAAAGTATTTTAGGTATATTTCAATACACATGATACTAAAAATCTACTATCTGTCAACCATGGATAAGATTTTTTCTGATTTTCCTGAATATTTCTCAAAAAAGAAATGCTGCCAGTAATATTAAGTTTTGTTGTCTATAACTGAAAAAGTGACAGTGTTTCTGAAATAAGAGCTTTCTCACATTGTATACCATACAGTACAGAGGTAGCACACACATAGATCTTAGAACAAAGTGGACTAATCTCAGTTTCACCAGTTTATTTCAGCCATGTCGCCAAACATGCTAACGTTTATCAGGGCAGAAAATTGATGTCATATATAAGAACTTTATCCTTTGTCATGGGCAGTCCCATGACCAGTTTATGACCAGTTTAAGCCAAATTGACCTTGTGTGCTAGCTTGAAATGGGAAGTATACTCTTGGTGAATGTTCAGCATGATAAGCAATAGATTGACTGTACCTCCTGGTTAACAGCATGAGGGCAGGTCAATTGGACCAGCCCTCTAGGCAGCAACAGATGGTGAACATACTACAGGGAAGAAAGGATGTCAGGATCAAGGAAGAGAGGCTAAGACGGTAACCAGAAACAGGACAAATACAAGGAGGAGAGGAGTGGAGAAAAGAGAAGGACACAGGATCTGGGGGGTTTAACAAGTTAGTGAAGGGATGATAATGTTGATGTCCTGGTCAGGGGTCACCTGGAGAATTAGCAGCAGTGAGTCATAGCAATCAGCTGCAGTTGCAGGAGATATGGACAGAACCACTGGTCATTTCATGGTTTGTAATGGACTTGCATTTATATATAGTGTTCAAGTCTACTGACTGTGCAAAGCACTTTACAACACTTAACACATTCACACACTCATACGCTGGTGGCAGAGACTACCATCTAAGGTGCCGCCTGCTCATTAGGAGCGGTAACCATTCACACATACCCTCACACACCAATGGCTATGCCATTGGGGGCAATTTGGGGTTCTCTTAATCTTGCCCAAGGACACTTTGACACGCTGACTGCAGGGGTCGGGGATTGAACCACCGATCCTCTGAAGTTGTCGACTTGAATGAAAGTGTGATTGTCATCGCATGTACATGGATGAGAGTAAATCTATCTGTTTCTTTGCATGCACTGGTGCTCACATTCATCCCTGCATCTGTATGTCTGCACATTGTCTCCCTCCTCCCATCATGTGTTCCTGTTTCTGAGTTAATGACTAAATAGCCAGAGCCCAGTTTTGCCTAGGCAGCTGCACCTGGCAGGTCAGCGGAGCGTTATTGTTTGAGAAGATATTGTTCCAACCTGAGCAGAGGGCTTAATGGGCTGTTTATATAAACTCTCCGCAGTAACTGCTGGTCTTGCACGCCAAACAAATTCTCTTTTTCTCTCCAATTCCCCGCCGGGATGCCAGATGTTCCCACATCTTACCCCCTTCTCCTTTCTTCATATTAATCTGTGCATACAGTGTTGATGGTGTGTGGCAGGATTGGATTTGTGTGTTCATCCTGGTCTTTAATGTCTTTGTCCTGGTACATGCAGTGCCCCTGCGTATCCACTCACCGCTGTGTGTTGTGGTTCAGTGTTTGTCTCCTGCTCCTCATTTAAATGTTAAACCGCCTCCTGGTGGGAGCCATTTGTCATTGGGAGGCATGAATACATTATCAAAGCATCAGTCGTCTGAAACACGGTGGCGCACACAGACATCCTCACACACATGCAATCTCCAGTTACTGCTGCTACCGAACCTCCTATTAAAAACTCCTAACTTATGCATGAAAGAGCTGAGGAGTGTTTGCTTTGAACACAGGGACATACAGAGGAGAGACCTCCATTTAGACTCAGAACTGAGGGTGTGTGAGTGTCTGTCGTTTATCACAGTGACACAACCTTCACACAGTCAAAGAGAGCTTTGTTAATTACAGAAATATTAAGTATTGCGTACATATATACACTCTCAGACTGAGCAGTGTGGCAAATCAAATCAAATCAAATTTTATTTGTATAGCGCTAATTCACAACAAAGTTATCTCATGACACTTAACATATAGAGTAGGTCTAGACCACACTCTTTACTATTAGTTATTAA
>JBBPCS010005013.1:0-10838 GCA_037974645.1 Hollardia meadi | reverse complement strand
GTGTGTGTGTGTGTGTGTGTGTGTGTGTGTGTGTGTGTGTGTGTGTGTGTGTGTGTGTGTGTGTGTGTGTTTGAAAGCTGCAGTGGCTTGTATGCCGTCACACTCGTTGACAACACTCCTGTTTCAACGCTCTTTGTTTGACTGAACAGTGTGTTCAGTCTACCCAGACAAGACCGAGCCAAATGTACTATTCAGAGTTTACTATGCATGTCAACATGGATATGAGATGTCTTGCACTTTAGCTTTCCTTCCTTCCTTTCTTCTTCTTCTTCTATTTCTTTTTACTGTTTCCTGTTATTTTCTCGTTTGTTTGTTCCTTTCACTTTTGACACACTGGATCTCTCTGAGAGGACATGAAATTCTCTGTACATGACATGATGGTTATCCTTTACCTTGCACTTCACACGCACACCTACTGTAATAATTGCAGTGTGTGTGTGTGTGTGTGCGTGTGCGTGTGTGTTTTTTTCCCCCTTTCACACTTTGGCAGGAGTGCTTCTGCTAATAAGCAACTGCTTACATCCAGTAACCACAGTTTGTTCTACAGCACACACTTGTTGGTGTTGGGTGAAGAGCATGACACAAACGCACCCAGAAACACACCCAAACACACGCCCAGACACACACACACACACACACACACACATAAACACTGTCATTGAGCAATAAGAAATGTGTGTTGTACAGCTCTGCTCTCTGACTGAGAACACTCTGTTCTCTGAAGCTCCTCCCAGCTGGCAGACCTCTTGCTGTGAGTGTACGACCGTGTGTTGACAGGATATTTACAGTCAGCAGCACTACTAACAGTGGTAGTAGTGCTGTTATGAGTAGTAGCAGGAGTAGTATTGCTCGCAGTTGGAGGTGTCGTGTTAGTTGTTCAACAAAAAGTTTAGGCGCTTTTCAACCCAAACCACAGAACATTCTCTAGTTCCAGCTTCTCAAATGTGAGGATTTAATGCCTTTCTTTGTCATTTTTGGGTCTCGGATGTTCAGTTAAATCAAACAAACGACCAATATGACAACATCAAGTTGGGCTGTCGAAAATTATAATGGGCTTTCTCACTTTTGTTTGTCTTTTTTGTTTAGATAAAGTGATTAATCAAGCATATTTAGCAGATGAATTGATGATGAACATAATGACTAGTTGAAATTGTTTAGGATAAGCTAAAGAAGAAGTAGGTAGTTTGAAGAGTGTTTCTTCTACATAAGCCATAACGTAACATAACATAACAGAGAAAACCCAAGAAAACACATTCCTGCCCACTCAGCTAGCCAATGTTCCCTTGGATGCAGTGGAGTAACGCTCCAAAGCGTGTGGTGAAAGACCCTGACTACAATAAATTAGTTTTCATATTGGCAGATAGTGATGCTTAGCCAAAAGAACAGTGTGCTGAATGTGGTGAAATCCTGTCACAGCCCAATATTTTTTGTTCCATTTTTTGGGTTGTGTTATAATGTTTGTTTTTTTCGTTTGAGAAGGTGATCCTCAGAATTTTTTTGACCATCAGAAATGGGCCTTTAGTTACAAAAGGTTGAGAACCCCTGCCGTATGGTGATACTTATGTGTTTCATGGTATCATTTGAACCATCAGGAAATGAGGATGTGGGGAATTATCTTTAAAAACAGCTTCACAAGAATGTGACCTCTGATCTTCCTCTCTGGAGGGAGAGGAAATGCCAACACACCCCTTTCTGGGAAATAGCACGTCGTTATATAACCTTCTGTCACCTAATGCATCTGGGAGTTTTTGCTCCGTCAAGAGCTCCGTTCCTTTGAGAGAGTTCCATCCCGTCAAGAGTTTGCTTCCTTGATGGAGTTCGATTCCTCGAGAGTTCACTCCTTCGAGAGGTTATTCGTAACAGAGTTTGATTTTGATGATTTTGTTCCTCTCCTCCCTGCATCACTGCCGCATCAACAGGCCGCTGTCCACGCTCCAGGATCCCAAACCAAACTTTCCTTAAGCTAACCTGGTTTACAGCAATTACAATTGGCTTCACCAATATTCTACATTTACAACCGTTAGCTTGCTTCTGCCTTAGGTGATGGTTAAGGCTTGGTTTGGGTTATTTGTCTATCTCATCTTTTCTCTAAGTAGACTCTGGTTTGTTTGCCCTGCTTCCTTTCTCTGTATAGTTAGTTTGTTCTGTCATTGTTGTGTTATGTATGTGTGTGTCGGTAGAGTAGTAATAAATGTTTTACACGTGCAGTGGCTGCCTTGGTTTTCCGTTGTTTACAATTCAGTCCCTGTACGAATGCAAGATTATTTTTGTCTACCCTGTGCTTAAATCCAATTCCCCTATAAGATTAATTTGGGTAGTAAGACTCTCATATGGCCATTGAGAGAAATGGTCTTATTATTAATTGTTAAGTCCATTTCCTGATTGGTGAATGAATAGCTGAATTGACTCTGCTTAATAATTCTGATTGGCTAATTTCCCTATACCTTTGTTCAGTAAGCATGATTTATATTTTCTCCACGTTGCTGATATATCTTTACAGAAAAAAACATGAAAAACATGGCAGAAAGACTCTGAAAAAAGGTTAAGTGTTGTTCCTTCCATTACTGCAGCAAGGCCACTATGACACTGACAGTTGCATCAGTGTGTTTAATTTCAAATATTTGTATAAAATGTGTATTACATAATGAATGTGGTTGCTTATGTGCTTGGAAACATGTGCTGCCTCTTTGTGCTGTGAGTGAAGCTCACAAGAGATTTATTGTATTATCTACTGAAGGATAGGCAGTGAATACCTTGGTGTGTTTCACAAACCAAATATTCTCACAGAGATTTCCAGCATCACAGGTGGCTTTACTGTTAATACCACCTGCCATATTGGATATGACCAGACAGAAGGGTGTGTCACAGTCTCTGTTCTTTGGCAGAAACATTGTGTCCTACTGTCTGAGTACCAAATGACAGTTTGATTTGATTATCACTCTTATACCATAGCTGCTTGCTTGGTCATTTAAAGAAGGAGAAGAAGCTTTATTCGCCACACATCCTCCAGCCAATCAGAATCAATTATTCTCTGGGGTTGGTGTATTAAAAGTAAAATGTACCATTTGATTTAGTTTTTGTAATATACTGTAAAGCATCAGTTTATGGTGTCATGTGCTGTGTTAGACTGTCAGCTGCTACTTTAAGTCCCAGCTGAGAAGTTATTTTTGAACTGGCATTCAGCTGGTGTCTTGTGTTGTGTTCTTGTTGTGCCCTGATGTGTTTTTTTTAGAGTCCAATTTGATTTCTGAAATCCACAGAGTCAGTCAGAGTGAGTTTTGGGTCGTGATATTATGATTATAGTGACTTTGTTTGTCATTTATTTTGAAGTTGTGTTTGAGGACGCGTTAAGACGAGCATACTCTTACTGCTGTTTGGTGTCTGTGTCTAATCCGATGTGATTCCATATACACCCACTGCTGAGAAATTGAACCCTGCTTTTGACTTGTCAGCACATGTTTTTTGATACGGGCCAAAGCAGTGCAGGCCGGATTGAGGAACGGATGAAGAGAGGGGGAAGAAAAGACAGCAAGGGAGGGAAAGGGGGAGGGAGGATCTGGGCAGTCTCCCAGTAGCTGAAATAAATAACATTCTGTTCTTTTCAGTGTTGGACATTTTTGTTGCCACTTTGTAAAAAAAAAGAAAACATCCATGAATGTGTACAGAGCTGAATCCTACATCCTTATGTCTCACCCCGTTTAAAAACACCAGAGATGAATTTACAGAGGGGTGAGGACTCCAGGTAGAGATTCCAGATTTTAAAAGGGCAATAGTTTAGGTTTTTGTAAACACACAATTAGAGCCCGACTGATATATCGGTTGGCCAATAAAATCATCCAATGTGAGCCTTTCATAGACATATCGTATCTGCGTTTATGTTTGCCGATATGCGCCGATATATGAAAAGTTTTATTTTACAGAATAAACAATGCAGAAAAACTCTTTGGCTGTTAGAAATTGTGTCATTACGTAGTTTGTCCAACAGAGCGCGCTCCGATAGCACTGTTTACAATGCTCTCGGCAGAAAAGTTTTTACTCCCTAATATCATTATGGGCATTGGCCCCCAAAAAATCCATATTGGTCGGGCTCTACACACAATCATATTGATCATAATATAAAGTATCTGTAATGATACTTTATATTCTCTCTTCATCCGTTATAGTTGTGTGGACAAAGTACACGAGTCCATTACATGAGTCAAAGTGAGTCACACTCCTGGTCAAATCTTTAAACCAATACAAGCGAAAGTCAGTCAAATTTTTACTTGAGTTGGAGTACTGGGATTCCTGCTTTTAAAAATACTGAAATATTCCAAAGTACTTTTTTTTTATTGTCACTGCATTGACATGAGTCCATTGTCTTCATGTGATGTTACTAATATCACTGTGTTTATTTGAGAAGATTAAAGGTACATTTCTGAAAGGATTTAAGTTTAATTTAAGCTTAACTTCATTGATTGTTCAAATCTTCTGACATTCCGACAGGATGGGCCAGGACTTAATGTTAATTAATGTTCTGTTCTGTTCTACACATCCACAAAGCTCACACACACCACCACCACACGTCCAGCTTCATATAGTGAAATTGTTTGGAGCAAAGCAGCCGTCCTCCTGATAAATTCTGAGCTCCATCAGAGCTTTTTAGAAATATTTATTTCAGAAGCTTAAAGTTTAATTCTGTGGAGGCACATCTTACTGTATCTGAATAATGTAGGAAGAGTACTGCATCAATGACTTCATAACAGGTTTTTAGAGGTCAGTGGCACAATCACTTTCTGCTGCCTCAAGATAGCAACGTGCCAACAATGTGCCTGACCACACCTCATTTTGAGACCAACACGCCCACAGGCGCACAGATGGGCACAAGTACATTTGTACACAACTGCGTTGATCAGAAACCAACAGTGACACTTGCAATGTGCTGTGCGCCACTTTGAACCGGGTGTATGATCGGCCTCTAACTATGTGTTAGCAGTGGATTCACATCGGACTCACTCCAAATGTGACAATTTGGCGAGCGAGTCCATGAACATCCATTAAAAAGTCATTTGATTTGACCAGCCATAGCATAAAAACTACTATCATTAATACAACTTTGTTAAAAATGTTTATCTAGAATTAAATGTTCAAATACCTCAGCATGCTTTCTCAGGCTGGACTTTTTGATTATTTTTTTTTGTAGGCAGTTGATGAAGTTGGTGGTAGGTGAACAGAGCAAACATTGATATGATATGAAGCTTTTTTTCATTTCACAAACCTCAAACATGGCTTCAGATATGGTTGTGAGGAATCATCATCTTTATCTGCCATAGCTCTCATTACCACCAGCAAGTTCAAATTGAAATGTTCAAAACTTTGAACATGACTGACAGGCGTAGGAGTGGTTTACTGCCATTATTTTTTTCTCCCGTGTCAAACACAACGCATCGTAGTCGAGAAAAGTAATCAGCCGACTTCACAGATAAGTTTCAAAGTAACGAGTAACAGGAATTGTCAAGTCAAAAGTTTCCAAAAAAATTAATACTTAAGTAAGTACAGATACTCGGGTAGTGTATAAAGTACAGTGCTCAAATAAATGTACTCTGCCTTTTCACTAGCTAACTAACAATATCCACCCCTGGTGTATTATAGACAGACTAAGCTGGTGTTGATCGTCAATGCTTCTTAAAGTGTGTCTAATATCAGGATGACTGAAAGTAAGTTAGTAATATGAAATGATGCATGCAAATAGGCAGCTTTTCAATATTCTGATCTGTGTTTTTGTTTTTTTCTATTTCTTTACGCATTACTGGACTTGAATTACTGAAAAGTAGCTCTGAGTTAAATCAAACCGAACAATGAAAAGTGAGAAACAGAGTTGTGTGATTGAATTGGACTGTGGATGGTGAGTTTTGTTTAAAGTGGTTGTAGAGCTCAGAGAAAAAACATGAGTGTGGCATGATCTCAGACTCCTCACTGACGTCTTATTTTCTTTTTTTTGTCCCACCCCAACTCCTGTTTTTCTCCCCCATGTTCTTGCATTATCTATATCTTTCCCCATGTCTTTTCTCCTCCTTCCACTTTCACCTTGTCTTTCCAACCTACTAACCTAACCTTTACTACAAATTCCTTCACATTTTCCTTTTTTTCCCCCCTCTTATACCTTCTTCTTCTGTTCCTGTTTTCATCTCTGTTAATCATGTCCTGTATTACCCTCTTCTCCTCCTCTTCCTCCCGTAATCTTCCTCCTCATTCTCCTCCTGGTGCAGCACCAGTTCAGAGCAGAGGAAGCTGCGTTCCCGTGATGCGGCCAGATCTAGACGGAGTCAGGAGACAGAGGTGTTTTATGAGCTTGCCCGCACCCTGCCGCTCCCCCGTCGAGTCTCCACCCACCTGGACAAATCTGCCATCATGAGAGTCTCCCTCAGCTTCCTGCAGATGCGCCGCCTCCTCCAACCTGGTAAGAACCACATCTTCAGATAGTCATCTGACCTGGGATGGCCAGGGATTTCAGGTTTAAGCTTAAGATTTTTGTCTCCTTTCTTCCTCTGGGTCTTAGTGGTGTGGATGGCAGTGTTGGTCGGTCAGTCCACCACTTTGATTCAGGGTGACTGAAACATCTCAACAACTATTCTACCTTGCTTCTAATTTCTTCCCAGTGGCCACTCGCGTTATTGCAGCTAAAAATTCCCATGCAGCCCAAAAAGCATTTTCCTCATAGACCACCATTATAAAAGAGACATCTATAAAACTGTTGACAGGACACCTCAAAGTGCAACAACGTCAATTATGACTCTTTCTATTATGAATTTTTGATCCATGAAGGTTTTAAATTTGTAAAAGTTTCCTCGAGTCAAGAAAAGCGATTTAAAAATCTCTGACGTCATCACAATGTAAAGTCTATGGGCCAAGCAGGACCTCGTGGGCAGGGCCAGCAAGAGAAACACTACTGAGCAAAGTCAGTGGGATGCATAACCAGGAAGTAAAACCAGAAGCCAGAAACTTTTTAAAAACTTTTTTGGCATATGCGCCAGGCGAGCAATTAGATTGAATAGGCGCTATCTTTTCATCTGGCATTTAGCTCCTCTTTATTCATCTATATGCAGTCCTTTAGTAAGATGTTCTGAAACCAATAAAGTGAAGATAAAAAAGACAGAAGACAACATAATGAAGGCAGCAGAAGCAAAAACACAAGCATTCTTACGACAGAGGACAAGCCATGCAGAGCAACAGGAAACGGCAAAACATGAGTCCAATAATACAGTATCAATATCCTCCATTTGTTCAGTATGCATAGCCATGCAAGCAACACAAAACAACAAAACCTCATCAAGCAATACTGATTATTACCATTTTTGACACATGCAGAACTGCAGAGCAGCAATAAGACATGAATAAAAATAACAAAATTATAATGGAGATCTTTACAAAGATGTTAAAAGATGCAGTTACTAGTCAGTAAAATAGTAAAAATCAATCATATCCCAAACACTCAAACCATGCAGCAGAGTTGTGAGACACAACTATAGAAAATCATACCACATTCTTAATAAAGTACTAGTACATTTGCCATACATAAAGTCATGCAAAGCTGACCATCTGGCAACAGGCAAAGGACACATTAAGTTAAATGTCCCCCTGTGACTATTTATTAAGAGGTGAGGACAATGGAAGGATTTTGTTAGTTTTCTTTTGATATCCAAACGTTTTATCATAGTCTGATGGGACCGATGGGTCAGACTCCACCTGGCAGATACACTTCTGTAATGCGTAATCTCAGTCTTAGACATACCTCTTTCGCCCCTCATCTTCATTTCCCCTACATGACTGATGGAGTTTCAATAGCGGAATCAGTCAAGCATCACAAGCTGCTTGATTGGAAATGCAGCTCTTTGCACATTCAGTGTGGGGTTATGAGTTGGCTCAGTATTGTTTTGTTCCCTCAGGTGTGAGAGCAGAGTAATGAACTTATCAATAATAAACGGAGCAACATTTTTATTACCCAGGCAACAAACTTATGTATCAAGATTTGGAAGTTTGGTTTTGCTGACAGCTGTATTCATTCATACCTGGAAATTGGTTCACTGAAGGACAAGAAAAACTCAATACTCCTCTGTCAATGCGATTCTTTATACTTGGGGTGAATTCCTTACAAGGTCTGAAAATATGGCAGCATATGTCTTATTACTGGAAATGGGGTTACTTCAAGAGTAGCACAAGTAAAAAAAATGACATGCAAAAAATAAAGACATAGAGTGAAATAGATAGATTCTGTCTGCTGTAATAATCACCTGGTCGTTTTTTACAGCAGGTGAGAATCGGAGAGAGGAGTCTGAAGAGGAAGATCCAATGGACACTTTCTACCTTCAGGCGCTGGCTGGATTCATCATGGTGTTGACCGAGGAGGGAGACATGATCTACCTGACAGAAAACATCAGCAGATACATCGGCCTCGCACAGGTACAGTAGAATAAAAAACAAAAGCACAATTATTAGTTTAAACATTCTGGTAAAGTCAACAAGAACAATTCTGTTTACACCAGTGATTTTCCATCATATCAGCTAGTGGTGGTTTCTCATAACACTCTGTTGGAGATGTAAATGTGAGGAATCGTCACTTCAACAACAAAAAAAAGTAATTGAAAAGGTGATTATTTTCTAATTCTGTATTGAAGATATACCGTTTCTCATTCCCATGGTACTTCTTGGCTTTAAATTTTACTACGCTGCTTCTACACGACTGTTTATTTAATTGTAGCTGGTGCTTTTACTGTAAGCCTCTGGGACAGTAAGTGACCTATTCTGAGTAAGTCAAGCAGAATGGAGAGCAGAGTAAAAGCCATCCTTCAGATCTATTCTTAGCTCTGTGTGAGATCAAGTTTATCACTAAAACACGTCAGGGTTGTGACAACTGCATACAGAACCACAGAGTGAGATGTACCATCCTGCTGTAATGATTTAAGCCCAAACCAAATATTCAACACCTCATGAAATCTCACCTTCTGCCAATGATTTCTTTGGATTTAGTTTGTGTTGATTAGTTTCACAGCACTTTAATAAATTGTTGGTTTTAACATTGAGAATGGATGACGCCGGCTTTCCAACCTCAAACTGATGCATCGACTTTTGTTTGTTACTGACAGTTGGAGCTGCTGGGTCAGAGTATTTATGACTTCGTTCATCCCTGTGATCAGGAGGAGCTCAGAGATCTGCTGACTCCACGTCCAGGTGAGACGCACTGTTTATTATTACCATAAAAATCCTTAAAAACAGAGATGCTGTTCAAGATTTCCGCTCAAACCCCAACATGTAATTGTAACATAAAGCTTGACTAAGAAAGCATTTTGGTCGTATGAAAAGATTAGATTTTCTCCCTCTGTCCTCCATCTCCACTATATAGTGTCCTGTGCTGTGTTTGTGCAGATGCTTGAGATTAAACTGGGCTAGTTGTTTGCTAAACCATCAACATCCATCATAAATGAATAAAATATGTTAGTTCTATAATTGACTGTTTTGGCAATAAATAGTCACTAAAGGCTGTTATTTCTATACAGAGGAGGGTTGTTTTGTCAGTTTGCAATGCAGTTGAAGAGGAACTCTTCAACCATTTTTATACCTTTAATCATTTTATAAAAAATAGTTTGTGACTCTTTTTTTATGAATAATAAATGTTTTGGTTTGGAAACAAACGAATTTAAGTTGATAAACGTCTGTGAGCTAGCCGCCTTAGCTTTGTCACGTTGCTTTCAGGCTCAAGTAAGAAACTGTTGATAGAACAGCCAACAGAGAGGAACTTCTTCCTGAGGATGAAGAGCACTCTGACCAGCAGGGGGCGCACTGTCAACATCAAGTCTGCCTTATGGAAGGTTCAGTATTTCCAAAGACTTTAAACAAAG
The DNA here is from genome assembly GCA_037974645.1 of Hollardia meadi. NCBI lineage: Eukaryota > Metazoa > Chordata > Actinopteri > Tetraodontiformes > Triacanthodidae > Hollardia > Hollardia meadi. The sequence continues at coordinate 963 of JBBPCS010005013.1, read as the reverse complement.
ATACACGCACAATTTTTTTTTTACATTTGGTGCCAGCTATGTAAAAAACATTATTAATTAATTATTAACAACTGAAAGGAAAATGTTGGAATGCTGTGGTCGGTCAGCAGTACCATGACTTGGACTTCATGTCATGAATGACTTAAACGATTCTTTGATCAGATATTTCCTGAGCAGATTGTATTATTTAGGAAAAAGTTTTTCAGTTGTTAGTGTTAAGATGATATAAAACACATTTGATATGTTTGGCTTTTAGAAAAACATGTTTTGTTCTCAGTAAATTATAGGTTCACAAAAAGCATTGTGTTGGAATCAGTACTGAAATAGTATCTAAAACTTGAAACCGTATTCTCCTCAACCCCTCCATCTTACATGAGTCTTGCCTCTGTTTCTCCAGGTTCTCCACTGTACAGGTTGCATGCTTCCATTTGGCAGCAACTCCAGGTCGCCTTCTGCAGCCAGAGTGATGACTCTGCTGTGTGAGCCCATCCCTCACCCGTCCAGCGTGGAGTTCCCTCTGGACACCTGCACCTTCCTCACCCGCCACAGCATGGACCTGCGCTTCACACACTGCGAGGGCAGGTAGGACAAGTCCTCATCTGCTCCAGGATTGTAACTGACCCTGACCTTTGACCTCCCTGTGAATGGGAGGCAAGAGAACAGAGAGGCTGTCCTTTAGAAAAAAAGAACAAAAAAACATAATATCATAGAGAAGAACAGAAATCTTTTTTGTTGTAATTAAAATGTTCTGTTTTTCTTCCATCTTTCTGTTTCCAGGGTGACAGAGTTGGTGGGATATAAACCTGGCGATCTGATTGGGCGCTCGGCCTACGAGTTTCATCACGCGCTCGACTCTGATCACATCAGCAAGAGCCTGCACACATGTGAGTTTCTGTGTGTGTGTGTGTGTGTGTGTGTGTGTGTGTGTGTGTGTGTGTGTGTGTGTGTGTGTGTGTGTGTGTG
>JBBPCS010005012.1:0-10839 GCA_037974645.1 Hollardia meadi | reverse complement strand
CACACACACACACACACACACACACACACACACACACACACACACACACACACACACACACACACACATTCTGAATTGGCAGAAATGAGTGTATTAGACCAGCGATTCCCAACCAGACATACTTACTTCTGCCATGACCAGAGGGTGTGTGGAAAGATTGTGGAGTAGCTCAACTAATTTTTTTTTAAAAGAATTTGTGATTAAAATGTATTGTATTCACATATTGAGTCAGCAGTAAAACCTGAACATCACAGGTTGGGACTGAGTGTGTGAAACTAGTCAGAAAGCAAGAACATCTAATAGTCAGCTGGAGGTAATGGATAAATGGTTGATAAATGGTAGCCACTATAGTTCAAATAAAACACTTGACCAAACTAACTAAACACTGACAGTTGAACTGTATAAAAATGTTATAACAATCTCCACTTTTATATCATTAATAGAATTATAACATCCACTGCATTAAACAGCTGAATTCATTATATGAAAGAAGAGTAAGACACACTTTTATTCACTGGCACTGCCTATAAGGCATAAACACTGCAGCAGTCCCAGGCACCCTTACTGGAAACTGTTTAATTTCAGCTTAATTTGATGTCCTACCTACTCTGTCAGCAAAACTTATAGACAGTATGGTGGACTGAGGTTTGCTGAAGGGAACAGGAGAAATTGATGGAGGATGCAAGCACAGCCTTTCAAACTGGAAATCACTTTCTTTAGTGTTTAATAGTTTCAAAGATTGAATGTGGTGCTCCAACATGAAGGCAGTGGCTTATCAGCACATCAAAGTTTTGGTAAAGGCCTATAAAAGTTTTTTTCTTTGATACAGCTAGTGATCGTTCATCCGACTGATCAGTGGAAAGCAGAGGTGGAGTGTATGTACATTTCTTGAAGTAGGCCCTGTACAATTCTGAGGTTCTCTACCTCACTACATTTCAGAGGGTATATATTCTCCACTATATTTATACTACAATTATACATATCACTGTTGTTACTTTTCAGATTAAGATTTTAAACAAAAAGCATATTAGGTTATAAAATACAACATCCTGTTAAAGATTATAGCTTTTACAAATCATTTTGGCTTGCAACCCTTTAAAAAAAGCAGTATCTACTTGTGGCCCCTTGTCATGTTTCAGATGTCTGTGAGTTGTTAGCAGGGCCACAAAAGAGGCCTTTCACCTCTAAACTTCTCACACGCTTCAGTTTGAACAAATGTTTGGGGCCTAAAGAGGAAACATTTTACAAAAACGAGTCCAAAAAACTTTGCAAAACTCTAGTTTTTCTTCATTTTTTCTTTCTTGAGGAGGGGGGCGAAGTTGGGAACCATTGGACTTGACTACCTTACTGCATGTGAACTAAACACCTCAACCAGTCACATGATACATGCCTTTATGCATCATATCTATACAGTCACAAGGGCTATTTTCTTGCTGAATGAGTGGGCTACTTTTGTGATAATACTTCACAGGGCTACTTAACTAGGATTTTAAAAGTATGCTACTTGTATGGAGTATCAGTAAACTACTTTCACTTAACAGGCTGAATGATCTCAGTACTTTTCCACCACTGATGGAAAGTAAAATAAAAAACATTTCTGTGTCAGATTTATTGCCAACGCTGATCATGAGTCCAAGCTGTACACGGCTCTTGTATCTCCTCCATGTGCTAGAAAGTGGGAGGGGGCAGTCACACAATCACAAGCCTTTTGCAGGCGAAGCTGGGCGCGATGGGAGGGGAGCGCTCAGTGCTGCAGCTGGACGGCGGAGAGGCTGGTGGCCGGGCACGACGAGGTGCCGCTCGTGACAGCGGCGTCCAAGTGATAATGAACGCCTTCAGTAAGTGCTGGGATGGATGAAGAAGGTTTACCGTCATCAGAGCAGGGTGGAATAACAGTGTGCCGTTGTGCCTCCTGGCTCCGCGATGGTGTCACCTCTGTGCGCTTTTCCCTCTGCTATCCGGGCAGGAGACACTGACAGAGAAGTGACACACCGGCGCCGGAATTCACACAATTACGAGTCTCAGAATAGACGGGCGAGGGAGTAGAGGCACTGTCATGGAGAAACAGAACAGAGTCAAGGAGGAGATGCCGACATCGAAGGAGGAGAAGCGTAAAGAGAAGAAGCCCAAACCCGGGAAGCTTTTCCGAAAGAAATCATTGAAGTCTGTGGGGAGCTTTATGAATAGAATCATCAAAACTTTGGGCACTTTCACCCACTTTGGAGACGCTGTCGCGCATGACGCGGAGGACGACGACGGGGGGTTTCGGAATGGCGCACCTTGCACCCTCGGCGCCAGCTCGGGAATCATCCGAGAGGATGTACAGGTGGCTTGGGACCGCGCGGTGAAAAACACCTCGAGCACGTCCTCCTCTCTGTGCACCGGCAGAGACAAACTGCTTTACCAATACGGAGACAAAGTCCCGGGTGTCCTGGGGCTGAAAAACCACGGGAACACCTGTTTCATGAACGCCGTGGTCCAGTGTTTGAGCAACACCGACCTGCTCGCAGAGTACCTGGGGCTGGAGCGGTACAAGCTGGACCTGAGTCAGACCAGAATAAACGGGGTGGTGAGAAGTGATGAGACGCGCCTTGCCAAGGGAGAAGTCACGGAGCAGTTGGCGTCACTTGTCAAGGCTCTGTGGACTCTGGAGTACACCCCACAGCTGTCTGTGGACTTCAAGGTACAGCCACAGACACGGCCTACAGGTGGAGGTGAATGACAGAGTGTAGGTTAAGGGAGAATGGTAATATTTAAAAGGTACATCTTCATCAACTAAACACACTCTAATAGTTCCATGGCATTTTAAAGGAACAGTTCACCCCAAAAAGAAAAAATTCAGTCATTATCTACTCACCCCCCAATGCCAATGGAAAGTCAGTGTCCTCCCCCACTGCTGTTGCATTTTATTATATTTTAAACAAGTAAGGCTCTGAGCCACAGTACTGACTAAAGACTACAATTCCCAGGAGATGGAGCCTTTACCACTGGGGTGCACACAGGTATGCTCAATAGACCCAAAGCTCAACATTAAAGTGAGACACTGCATAGAACTAAGTGCTTTCAGGTTGGATTCACTAATACTTTTTTTAGTGAAGTTTTAGCTGGGTGGAGCGGTACATTAATGGAAAGCCAGGTGAAGTTTCTTCGTCCACGAAACATGTCTGGAGCTTCACAGTAGTTGCAGCATGCTCCTTAAACAGTGAAGAAGCTGGGGACTTGTTTTAAAATGTAAAAAGACAACTGAAAAAACAAACAAACAGAAAATCCAAATCCCGAGATCCCAAACTTATTTGAAAAGATGTTTTTTACGCCCTTTTTTAAAGCCGAGATACACTTCAGACGAGCAGCGCGCTATCGCTTTGAGCTTAGCAGCTACAGTGAAGATTTGGGCTTTAAAAAGGGTATAAATAAAGTCTTTTCAAATCAATTTAACACCTCGGGGCTTCCGGAGAATTGGAATACATCGGAGGAGCTCTGTTATCTTTCAGATGTTTTTTTATGTCTTAAAACAAGTCTCCAGCTTCTTCACTTTTTTTAGGAGAATGCTGCAACACTGTTTTGCTGTGAAGCTCCAGAAATGTTTTGTGGATGAAGAAACTTCACCCGACTTTCCATCGACATGGTGGCGAGTAGATAATGACTGAATTTCCATTTGTGGGCGAACTATTCCTTTAAGTGCAGAATATGCTCCCTATTTAGTCAAACATAATCACAAGTTATGCACACAGCTGTAAACACCCCCACTATGAAGTCTCCTGATTTCTTCGACAAAAAGAGGGGTGTCGCACGTCTTACATCATTTGCTATAATTGCCAACAGTACAGAAAGCATTCCCACACGCACTAACAAGCGTACGGTGCTTTGCCCTGTGACTGCTGTGTTTTCCTGCCAGGTGATAATGAGGCTGATGCTCTGAGTCGCTGCAGTCTGAGGCCGCAGGGTCAGCAGGTACCTGACTCCAGCGCTGAAGACGCTGTATGACAACACTAAGACAGTTTTCTGATTAAAAAAAAGCCACACTGCTGCTGCCATTCTTTGATGAGCAAACTCAGTATCTTCATTTTCTAGTTGCAGCTCCGTGCACCGCAGATTTCCTCTCACAGCATTGCGAGTGAAGTACGGCTCAGGTGACTGCTCAGCTGTGCATTGCGTTCCTCTTGGGGAAGGAGACGATTTGCTGTAACACTTTTGCACTTGAGAATCTTCCTTCCCTGAGGCTGTGACAGAGCCCTATCAGGAGACCCTCAGGCTTTCCCTAGCTGAAGATGGGGGAGGGGGGGCATAAAGATTTCTCTGAGCCATAGTTCAAGGCAAGAAGTAGATAATATGGAGCAGCGAACAAAGAAACCCCACAATGGATCTATTCTTGGAAATGCTAATTACTCTGTAAGAAAAGGAATATCTTGACCCTACTATAGGCTTGTCTTTCCTCACCTTATATTGTGACGAGGACACCATAAGTTTACCTGAGAGCCAAGTGTTTTATGCTGCATATGAAATGCAGCGTTGACAGTCCAGATCGATTTTGACATTGATTCTGTCTCTCTCTTTTGTCTGTTGAGCTCTCTGAAAAATCCTTTCTGCCAATAATAATTCCCCAATTTTACATTTTCAATGTCCCATATCTCATGGGACTCAGATAGATTCAGGACAACAGTCAGAGGGAACAGCATGGGAACATCTTGCCAAGATTAAAAGAAAAAAAACAAACACTTAACACTCCTCCACCTTGTATGTGATGAGATGTTTCCTGTGTTAAAGCACGCACACACAATCACACACCCACACACACACGCTGCTGTGCCGAACAAACACCGCTGTGCTCTTGGCTGTGGTTTGTGACGGTAGGAGGTCCAGAGTTCGTGCAGTTTAGGCCTTCTGAAATTGCCTGTTGAGTAATACCACAGCTGCCTGGAGGGAGGCATTATAAAATAATCAGATAGTTCCAAGGCTTGTGTCCGAGGCAAAATTAGCTCCTAGTTGCAGGAACTCCAGACACAAACCCTCCAATAAAGGACTGTTTTTTAAATTGAAATTCTCAATGAATGTATTGTTTTTTGTAAGTTGATTACGGGTCTTTGTAGACCCCTGAAAGTTAGGTGTTTAGTAAGAAAGGCATGGGAAAGGTTCAGCTAAAGCAGTCAGATTAAAAGGACTACCCATCTTCACATCACAGGAATTTTGATAAGAAATGATAAAAGGGCAAGTGTTGAAAAGGATCTATTTTATTTTTTACAATTATCCTTTCTACAGGATGTAAACTGTGCTGCACTTTCCATTTTAAATGAATAATTACATGCACATATCGCCTATAAATGTAGAATCATCCTCATTTGATCAAAAGTTCTTGAAAGTTAATGACTCAGCAGTGGAATCCTCACAGGTCAGTTGGCTGCAGAGTCCCAGTCTGGAGGGAAAAAAAACAAAACAATACCTGGCGCTCTGCCACATTCCAATACCACCTGGCTTGCGGGACAAGCCAGAGAGGTGGAAGGAGGGAGGCAGCTTTTATAAATGTTGCCTTATACAGGATTAGGTATGGCTGTGCTGCTTTGGGACATCTTACACTGCCAATGTGTCCTGAGCTTCCACTCTCACAGATGTGCCTCAGACGTTGCAGTTGAAGAGGTTGAGTATCTTCAACCTTGGAGCAGATGTGTGCTTTTGATCTGGACAGTTCTGGTGTTATTTGCACAGAGAGGCCTGGGCAGGGACAAAGGCTGAAACTCAAACAGTTACTCAACAGCCAATTTATCGGTTTCCATAACATGAGAGGCCTGAGGAATAAGGGAGTAAGAGTGAGCAGTCTTGATGACTGAACAGGAATGTCATCCTCCCAGCAGTGTGTATTGATGGGCCTATTTTGGAAGCTAAATATATGGTGTGATGGGTGGGTCTTACTCACAGGTATGTGTCAATATTTGCCGTCTCCATGCTGATCTTTAATGATTATCTATGTTGCTGGTTGCAGTAAGTCAGACGGCTCACTGAAGATGTACAGTAGAGCAGTGATTCCTAACCAGGGCTACATCTACTCCATACTGTAATCCCACAATGCCTTGCGAAGCAACTCGCTCAAGTCCAACAGAAAATGAATAGGGGCAAACTTAATTGCATTGTGGGTCTTTACCCTGAAGCCTTGTCCAAATGGCAACAATAAAACCTTATTATACAATAAACTTTTATACCTTCAAGCCATCCATAAGATAAAACCCAAACAGGTTTAGTATTGGCTGTTAAAAAAGATATATATTCTGCCTCAGCTAATACGCAAAGTTCAAGTATCGGGAAGGGAAAATTATATCAGACCATCTCTTGTTAAAATCATCAGATAAGGTGTGTTGGATAAATGGTTGAAATGTTTAAAAGTAATGGATAAGCTGTGGAAATAGTAGTTACCTAAGAAGTAATGGATAAATGATTTATATATTTAATGTTAGCTAAAAGTAATGGTCATGTCAATGAAATAGATAGCTAAACTAAAAAGTTTTAATAGTTATCAAGTTGAAATAGTTAGCTTTAAAGTAATGGATAAATGGTGGAAATATGTATGCTAATGTTAGCTAAAATGCTATTGTAAATGGTTTAAATACTTAAATGAAAAAGTTATAATAGTTTTTAAGCCAAAACTGTTGAAATAGTTAGCTTTAATGGATAAATGGTTTATATTGGCTAAGTGATGTGTACTGGATAGATGGGAGTGTTTTCTCTTCATCTTACAGTTAGATGATTATACTCATTACAAACTGGCCAGTGGCAATTATGCCACAGAGAGCAATAAAAAATACATGGCTTTTTCCACAACCTCAATTATATCACTGAGACAATTGCCACCTTCAAAAGGCTGATGGTAATTACTGTTATTACTTAGCTGCACAACAGCTTTAGGCGAGTGTGTCCATGGTTCTCACGGTTAATGTCAGAGCATTTCTCTCTTCAAGAGCATTCATTTAAAAAAGGATCTGCTGCGCTACATGGTTTAGAAACATATGTTGTAATGTCAAGTGGGACAGTTCGATCAGATCACGGTATGGGTGGATGTAGCCGGACAGATATTGTGAGAATAAATCCACATATTCTGGAGAATATCTATGCGGTTGTGAATACTGTGAGACTGCCCAGAATCAGAAGTGTGTCATCTAGAAGAGCAAAAAGAAAAGTGGAAGCATGCAGTGTTAACAAGTGTCTCAATGCCTATCACACGCTCTTGATGTAATGAAAACATAGCTCAACAGAGACACACAGCTGTCCACGGTGCTGGTTGTTAATGGAGCAATGTGTGTACTTTAATTCAGTCTTTTTGAGAATTGAACCAGCAGCTCTTCAGTGACAGGCCTCTAACTTCATCCTACATCACGTTATGGTGTAATAGCTATAAGAGGCATACAATATATTAGTGGATTATGAAGCGATGATTACAGTCTACTGTTCCCTCTGCTATAATCTCTCATCACTGCCTTTGCTTCCGCAGGCTGCCAGCTGCGGTTCATGCAGCTAATTCCTGCCTAATTGAGTTTGGTGCCATTCACATCTGAAGTTGCATTACTCCGTCTGTAAGCTTAAATATTCTTCAACCTACTTTTAAGAACGTTATTCACACCTCTTTCTTGATGTCAAAATCTCTTGAAATGTAGTTGTTGGTTTTTTTTTATAAGAGAAGAGGAAAAGGCGATACGTTTATACAGTTTCTTAGACAAAGGCGTATTTTGCAAATCCAAAATCTGAAATGACTCTGCTTCAGTCAAAGCGGGGCCCAGGTGGAGAGGGAGGAGGGAAGAGAGAAGAGTGTGAATGTGCAAAAGTAGGATTGCTCGAATCAGCGTTCTGTGGAGAAGGCAAGGGTAGAGCTGCCCAACGAGCGCACCCCAGCTGTCAAAACCAGTAAACAAGCAGTGCTTGAGATTCACATATTTTTGTGAGAGAATTCTTTAGAAAGGATATCTTAGCCAGGCAATTTAACTTGGCTCCTCCAGGTAGCCACTACAGCTTTAACTCTAACAAGCTGTTGGATTATAAAAGCCAATTAAAGCGCCACTGTTTTGGTTTTTCAGTACAGTCAAATTTGGGATTACCTGGATAGGATTGATATATTCATGAATTTCCCTGTGAAGTGGCTATGTCAACATAACTTACTGTTACAGCGTTACAGCACTGAACCATTTTCCTTGCCTATGAACCTAATTAACCAAACTGTAACTATGCAGTATAGCTGTATAAAAAATACTTTAGTCACATGTGCTTTTCCCCTCTCCAGACTATAGTGTCCAAGTATGGAACACAGTTTCGTGGTAATTCCCAACATGACGCCCTGGAGTTCCTCTTGTGGCTGCTGGACCATGTTCATGAAGACGTCAACCTGGCCACCCACAATAACAACAAGACCAAAGCTCCGGGACAGGTAAGAATTCAGCAGGCTCTTGGGTCACGTAGCAGCAGTCGGCATAATTCTGCTTCTCACGAAGAAAAGCTCCCAGTGTCGCTGATCAAGAAACGTTCCCCTATAGGAACATTTTGTATAATAAAGGTTCAAACTGCATGCTTAACTGATGCATAACTAATACATGACTCATTATTATTAAATATATTAATGCATTATATATCAAGAATTCCTTTGCCTTGGTATATAATATTAGTTCATGTGATTACATGACATCTAATGGATCATACTTTTATGAATGTATCATTATGAAGTAAATATATATTGTATTGTGTATAATGGCTAAAGAAAAATGACACTATCCGCGTTTAGATTAGTTCCCTGTAAGCCTCGCTTTCACTATGCTATCCATGCTGCCACTGGGCTGGATTTTTCATGGGAAAATTAAGGTTCAATTTCCGGCACAAAGGAAGCGCGTCAGCCATTATGGAACCAAAACAGGAAGAGGCATTGTTCTCCCCGGTCGCTATTCCCAAGTAAGACTGGAACAAATGGAATAACTCTGGATGGAAACTCTACCCTGAAAGAAAAAGAACCCTGCTGATGGCGAACGGACGGACATTCACTCGATGAAAGTGGTGTTGTGTCGAAATATGTTCCCCCGTCGATATGTGTTTCCCCTTACCACCAGGGTTTGAGAGGGTTCAAAACCGACATTCTTTCTACTAGATCAGTAACAAGACCTGCCTATACAACCAGGTGTGCCTTTATCACTGCACTGAGACCAGAGCTTCTAGGTTCAATTGGAATTCTTATGGTAGCTTTTGCTTTGGAGAGTAGCCAGGCTGCTAGCTTACGCTGTCTTTGTGACCACGCCGCCAACAGTAATACCACTTGGAAACTCCAGAGGGAGGAAAGTTGTCTATTTCCACTTAAACTCAAGAGTTAAGACACACATGAACTGACATGAAATCGTATTATTTACCAGGTTAGTGTCTCAGACCAGTGCATTTTATCCCTTTCCCCCGCTGGTTTCACATTCACATTCATATGAATATCATAGCATATTCACAAAGCCAAATGTTCCTGCATGGAGAAAGATGTATTCCATGCATCAATGTAGCTAAGTTCTTATAACACAGGACACTGGCAAATTTCTTCCAGCGGGTTTTATTACTGATGTGTTATGTATTATTAAGCTAGTAAGTCTTGTCCAGTTTTTTTTTTTTTTAACAATTCCACACCAGCATCATCATGGTTAACTCTCCACTGGTTACCTCCAGGTCTCAACATTAGTTTTGCGTAGAGGGTCGATACGATTCCATTTATTAGTAAGCAAGGAGACCAATAACTGATATTTGGAAATTAGATTTGCAATAAAAATCTAAATTTAGAATAACCAGTGATGGAATGTAACTACAGTACAATTTACTCATGTGCTGTACTTAACTACAATTTTGAGGTACTTGTACTTGACTTTCGTGCTACTTTATACTTCCACTCCACTACATTTTGGAGGCACATGTTGTAAAAAAAAAATTTAAAAAAATTGACTTGATTTCATGACTTTAGTAACTTGCAGATTCAGATTATTAAGTGCTGATAGGCTATTACTAATAATTTAATTAATTAGCCACACTTAAATTATCTTTAATAATAAAGATAATTTAAGTGTGGCAGTCTAAGCTGTGCAACCTCTATCTGTGTTGACCTGTGTCTAATGAATTGCCTGTGGACAAGGAGTGCACAAGTGTGGCGATTTGGTGTTTGATTTTCTCTCAGCACACCGTCTCCTGGAGGTAGGCCTGCAGGCGCGTTGCATCCTGATGCTCTTTGAATGGAACTTTGAACTGCTCTGCTGTGAGCCATTAAGGCAGATTTTTCATGTATTATTAAATACATGTTTTTACTTTTGAAATAGACATCCCTCTTTCTTGTAGCTCTATCTGGGTGATAACCACTGGCATAATTTATAAGTGCTACACTTGCTGTTGGTGAGTCATTGCAAATAAATCTACTCAAACTCAGTGCCCTTAGTTTCCTGAGGCACTAACTGCAATGATTTATTCTGTTGTTTCACCATTGTGGGATTGGGAGATATGGAGATCAGGAAGTGTTACACTGTCAAGGCTATCCATTGGATAATTTAAGATATACCATCCCTTTTTATGAAATTGGAATGACCGACATGCAACCTTGCATTGAATAATAAAGCATTTTTTTCTGGAAGGAACAGAAGTGCATATAAAGCCAAGGTCATATTGAAAGTTTTGGCTAGTCTGTGGAATTTTGCTTCTCTTTTCAACTGCAGCAGATACTCAATCCTTCCATTAACACGTGAGAGATTAAATGAGGCAGTGAAACAAATTAAGAGATAGTGATGAAAATGTGTGTGTGTGTGTGTGTGTGTGTGTGTGTGTGTGTGTGTGTGTGTGTGTGTGTGTGTGTGTGTGTGTGTG
>JBBPCS010005011.1:0-10839 GCA_037974645.1 Hollardia meadi | reverse complement strand
GGCAGACGTTAGCTAGCTGTGGCAGACGTTAGCTAGTTGTGGCAGACGTTAGCTAGCTGTGGCAGATGTTAGCTAGTACTGGCAGAACACGTTTCTCTGGTGATTTTCAATTGTAACTGGTCACTAAAACTCTGCATTTTAGTTTGGCATTTTTTTTATTTATGTGAATTCTCAACCACCATTAGATATAAAAATCACTATCTTTGTAAATCACAAAGCCCACTAGATGATGCTCTGAGGCCAACCGCAGACAGAACAGCTGTCTCATAGTGTGATCATAAGGTAAAACACACTGTAGAATGTTGAAAAAGCAAGAGTTTATATTGAAGTACCTTAAGTAAACTATGACCTTAACAGTTTCTCATAATGTCTTGAATGGATAAAGCCACATTAAAAGCTCATTAAAGAAAAATAAATTCCTGATTCTGTGTGTTTAAGTGTACCATGAATAAACTTTTCTAATCTCTTGATGTAAAAATAATTTAACTTAAAGTGGAAATAGACAACTTTCCTCCCCCTAGTGTTTCCAAGTGGTATTACTGTTGGCGGTTGCAAAGACAGCGTTAGCAGCCTGGCTACTGTCCAAAGCAAAAGCAACCGTAAGAATTCCAATTGGACCTAAAAACTCTTTTTGAACCCTCTTAAGTCCAGAGGGTAAGGGGACACATATATCGACGGGGGAACAGATTTCCACACAACACCGGAGCTCTTTCCATCCAGTGAATGTCCGTCTGTTCTCTCTTGTTTTACCTCGGTTTCTATCACTCTCCTTCTTCTCCTTCTTCATCGGCGGGGTTCTTTTTCTTTTGCAGGTTAGTTTCCACAGTTATTCCATTTGTTCCACTGTTACCTGGGGATAGCGACCGGGGAGAACAATGCCTCTCCCCGTTTTAGTTTCGCTATGGCTGATGTGCTTCCTTTGAGCTGAAAATCGAAGTTTAATTTAAAAGAAATCCAGCCCAGCATGATTAGCATAGTGAAAGTGAGGCTTACAGGGAATGAATCTAAACGTGGGTGGTGTCATTTTTCTTGAGCCATTACACTGTGCAATATACATTTACTTCATACATAAAAAAGTTGTCTATTTCCACTTTTTTTACTGTTTGATTTTTACTGTTATCTAAGACTCATAGGTATTAAGAAGAACTGTTTGAGGAGCCTCCTATTATTATTATTATTATTCCACTGATCTACAGGTGGTGGTAACACTCCAAGATATGATGCAATGCACCAGGAAAGAAGACGTACGCATGGAACACTGAGCCTAAACATAACTTTTGTTCACAAGAAAACTTCACAGAGCACCTTTAAAGTAAGTTCAACAAAACCAGAAGGTCCAGGTTTCTCTTGGAATGATCATCTGGAAGTCCAAACAGCAGACTGCTCCTTTCTCCAGATCCCACCCATACATCAATTTCACCATTCAAAAACTTGGAAATGAATCATTTACCTGCGTGTGAGTACAGAAACCGATTTCAGAAAGCATTTGGAAGTGACTTTTCCTCAACACAGAAATCAGGCAGTAATGTATAGGTTTGAAATCGTAGGGTATCAGTGTGGCTGGGCCACTTTCATGAGGTTCAAAGCATGTAGATGGAGCCATGCCCTGCAGTGAAGAGCTGTAATTACTCTGTCCACCCCCGCCTGCAATGAGACTAAAGCTCTCAGCAGCTCCGTTTCACCAGTTCACCCCGTCTGTGTCGGGTGTGTAATAGTTGCTCTCTAATTTTACTCTGAGAAAACCCTCATAGATGAGTAAAGAATTCGCAGAAACCTTAATGGGGGCGCGACACCTGTTGATGTTGTTGCTACAGCAGTTGTCTGACACAATTTGCAATACTTCATGGTTGACATGCGCTATTATAAAGTCACACTTTGCCAACAGAGAGGAGCAAGCCAGCTGATGAGAGTAGAAACCTGCTGACGAGATCATAAATCACGGTGTGATGACACGAGAGACAGAAACTGGAGAATGTGTCAGACCTGCTACATCGAATTCGATCTCCAGTGTGACCTTATTGGTCAGCGCCGCATCTCGGAGCAGCTGGTTGGCCTCCTCTAGTGTTCCATCTTCTGTGGGGATTCCGTTGATTGACAGGAGGCGGTCTCCAACCTGCAGCAGGCCACACCTACGACAGGGATTAGCATGGTGTCAGAAAGATTGGAAACATTGGATATTTAGTTTAATACCACTATATCTCACAGTTTTTGTGGTTTGAGGTCTGAACCCCAGCTTTCAAAAAACTATAGCTCCCATGTTGCACTTTCTCCCTTATCCATAATATCCTCCAACAATGTCTTTTAATATCATCGTTTTATCTTTTTAACTTTGTAGTTGCTGTTCTGCACTGGTGACGATTAACCTACATTTCAGAGCTGGTATTTTAGTCGTTTGTGTAATAAATAATGTGATTTTTGAATTAGGTTTTCTTATTTCTGGGACGGAATCCAGAAGTTGTGGTTTTACTATGGCTCTGCATATGCAGTGTATGAGACATTGCTAAACGACACATCTTTTCTGGTTGGACTCAGATCAGTTTTGGGCCTAAAATGAGGGTTCATCTGGTCCTGTCATGATTTCTGAAGTTGTTCATACGGGGTTCAAGAAGAAACCCTCTCAGGTTCTTCAGATATTTCAGTCTGAATGATTCATAATGGTTCCACAAAGCAGAGGGAGAAGAAAGTTTCTAAAAACATCCAAACACTCACTTTTACTAGTTGTGTACACTCAGTGTCATGTTTGCACACCCAGTTTCTTTGTATCGCCTGAAACAAAACATTACGTAGCTTTTTTTTCAGTGCATATTTAGATATGATTACCTGCAGGGTGAAAATGCTCCCAAAGGGGGAAAACAAACCAAAGCACATGTGTATTAATCGTCAGCCCACTCACTGGTATTTTTTTTTTCCTTTAATACATTTTACAAACACAGATGACAGCAGCCTCAGACTCCCTCCTGTGGTACACATCATAGTATTTTTAGTGACTATAGTGTCACTAAAATAATAATATTCACCCTTTAAACCCACCCCGCCCCCAAATTTGGCTCCTCACGACATAAATCAGTGCTGCAATGAAAGATAAGCACATTAGCGCCGGCTATTAAAGTAATGAATCATGTAAATACCCTTCCTTGGCAAAATAGGGGAACATTATGAAGGAGTCGTTCCGTCTTTTGAGACATTGGACGGCTAACTGGCCTGTGTGAACAAGGTTACAATCACCAGAGACACAAAGAAGAGTACAGTTACCCCAGTGGTTTCTTTTTAAAGCTAGACAGCCAGCGAACCCTGTTAAAGGTCTATAAACTCATATAAACTCATATAAACTTGACTTGACTTTTCTTGAGTATTTTATGAAACTCACAACTGCAAAACTGCAACGAAAGCACAAAATGCTAACATATGTCAAAATCAAACTAATGCACAATACAGTGGTGGACTGGAGGCTGTCTGAGGGGCAGGGGTAAAAAAAAAAAGCCCAGCTGCATGTGGTGGGGCAACAGAGTGCAGAAAGTCATCATGCATTTATGATAAAACAGTTCCAAACTGTGACTAAGATTAAAATTATTATTTAAAGGTACTGTACACTTAAACATGTTTTTTGAGCTTCAAACTAAATCATCCTATTAACCGCACTTTGATGAAACACATCAATGCTGGTGTTTTCATGGATATTTCTTTCCAAATTTATAAAAAAAAAAAATCAACATGTCATGGGTTGAAAATGGCTCAACGCGCCATCTACTGTTTCAAATCATCCGGAACCTTTGCAAGGCCCAGGCTGACATAGAGTCAACGGTTTGAAACGAATCTACGCCTTGAAATTTGTATTAAAATATAGAATGTTAACACCCACCTCCTCCTGCATCCACCCTTGAGTGGGAGCCTCTTTCACACAGCCTGCTCAACGCGGGCCTGTTGCACCTCTGTTGCCCCTCACCTCAAAGTTTACGCTATTTTACTATGTTCAGTTACTTTTTTGACTTTTCTTTTTTTAAATTTTTTTGTGAGGTGAAACTTTTTCCTTTGTGTCTAGTTCTTGTGGTCAAATGTCAAATGACAGAAGAGAAAAAAAAATCATCAAACACCTTAGCAATTTAAAGTTGGTAATTATTAGTAGTATTGTGTTTTCTGAGGACTGGAGGATTTTTTTAAAACTTACATTAAATAGCGTTTATAAAAGAATAAGAATAATTGCAGGTCAAAGCCTGAAGGGGGATTTTTTTAACCCTGGCCACCGCCGCACAAGACCTTTGGTTTTAAAGACCACAAGTTGTGGTTCAGTGCATTTCAGAGTGGTGTGAAAGGGTTTATTTGGATTCACCCTGTCAAGCAGAAAGGAAGTTACTTATCGATTCCTCCGGCGTGGACGGCCAGAAGCTACCTAATTAGTGTTGTTAGCGTGGGCACTAATGGGAAAGAGAGTGTGGCCTCGGGGTGCAGACACACACCCAGCACTTAGAAAAGCTGTTAATACAACTGGAACATCATTCAGTAGACACACACACACACACACACATTCATACAGAGAGACTTAAATGAAGTTTTAAACACTTATGCATGTATTAAAGTGCAAATAAATACGCAGTGGATTGTGAACGCACACACTTGCACGTGGATATTTGAATAAGCCCACTGACACTCATGTGCGGACAGTAAACGCTTCAAAATGCTCATACACCCACACATCACACAGAGCCAAGAAGAGCTCTTAATACACCACATTAGTCTCACACACCCACTCACACAAACACTAACATTCAAATACGCGCAGGGAAGCTAAGTAAAGCCGCTTATGCAGCATTAAAGTCAGCACGTGTGTGTGTTTGTGTGTATAAACACAACACGCTATACAACAGCTTGCTGTGACTTTAGGTTCTGTGTTTTCAATGTTATTATTAACAATCTTTGTCATATTAATAATCTCAACATATTCTTTTCAGACCGGCTTTCAGGTTCGTTCTTCTCGTTTTGTAAGCCTTGCTATTTTTTACCAACTCTGCAGTCAAAGATCAACATGTAGAATTAACACCTCGCATTCCTCCGCGCAGCAGTCGAGACGCAGTTTCCATCCACGTGTGTCCAGACTCGTATAATATATGTAGTGACTGATAGAGAGCTTCATCACATGGTGCAACGACAATCACCTGAAGCTCAACATCAACAGAATCAAAGAGCTTGTGGTGAACTATCATGCTTCAAATATGGATGTTGCTGCAAAGAAGCTCTAAATTCTTTGACATGGATTCTTCACACACATGTTGAACCCGGCAGCACAGAAGATCTAAACAATCAGCACAGTTTGTGTCAATTCTTTTCTTAATTAGGAAATCAATTCTTGAGCTATGACATCAAATTTGTTTTTAATAGGTCACAGTGACCTTGAAGTGAATGTTTGTGCCAAATTTGAAGAAATTTCCTCAAGGTGTTCCTGAGATGACGTTCACAAGAATGAAACGTACAGATGTACGGAGGGTCAACCCGAAAACGTGATTCCTCATCTACTACTTACCGCTTTTGTCAACAGTTTATACCTCACAGAGCAGACACACCGGTAAAGAACATATAGACGCCATGTGTAGTTCATGAACGTGTGTGCGCTCACCTCTCTGCAGAGCTGTCAGGCTCGATGAATCGGATAAGTGGGGGCGCAGACAGTGTTTCGGTGGCGAATATACCTCCCTGCAGCTGGACACCAAAGCCGTTGAGTGGGTCTCCTGTTAGGACCACCTCACTGGTCTCTACATGAACCACCTGACCGCCCGGCCCCACCGAACTGGACGCCAGGGACACTAAACACGCACAAATACACAAGATTGATTTTTGATGATTCATTTTCCTCCCTAAAAAAACGATATCGTACAGACAAACAGATATTTGGAGCTTACGGGAGCTTTTGTGCTCTTTCTTCCTCTGCCGTCGTTTGAGCAGCGAGTTACGGGGACTCATGGGAACTGTAGGCCTGGGCAGGGTGCTGGAGCTCTGGCTACTGGGGCCCGATGTAGTCGTCGAGCCGGGAGAGAAACTGGCAGATACCAGAGCTGCAGATAAAGAGAGATAAAATAAAGATGACTTCCACTGTGCCCTCACTGCCATAGATGTAGTCCTGCCGGAGCACACCGGAACACTCGGCCACTTCTTCCCTCCGGGTGTGGAAATTCAAAGCGAATTCATGATTCAAATAATCTGGTTGAAGTTCATATTCTTTTTTCTTTTTTTAAGCGTTTGAAGATTCAATCATCACTAAAGCGTATGTCATGCAGGAGAGCCATCCTGTTAAACTTGGCGACTTGGTCTGCCGCATCCACAACGCCTGCAGGACATGAAAGTTAGCTGAGCTGTGTTTTCCTAGTGTCTGTCTGCACTGGTTCCATCTCTGTCTTCAAAGCATCTGCAGCAAAGGAGCAGCTAAACTTTCCATCAACACTGATGCATATGATTGTGTCACAAGAGGTTTCAAAATTTAGATAAATATATTGACTCAGCGCCTTTTTACTGGCGTTTACAGTTAGTGTGTATCGTCGAAAAACTAGACTCGAAGCGTACATGAATGCTTCAGATCGTGTTTGACGAGTTAAAAAGCTAAAAAGGGACAGAAACAGAATAAGTTACAGAAACACTGCATGCAGTAGTCCACCTTCTCTTTTCCTGTCTCTCTCTTTCACACAGATTGTTTGTTTGACAGAAAGAGAAAGAGTTCATGTGTTTAATGACGGGTTACTAGTTTCGCTGCTGTTCACTAATAAAGAACACCTTTGCATGCATGCATGTGTGTTGAACGAGCACTCACAGTACTTGATAGAAAGTACAAGAAAGAAAGAAAGTCTGTCTTGTCACATTTATTCCCTTACACTTGCAGTAGTCGAGGCTGTTGATGGTGTTATTATTTGAGGCGGTCCACGACTTGTTGAGGATGGAGCTTGTGTTGCAGAGGGTGGAGTTTGCAGGGTGACAGTAGTTCACACAGGGGTCCCAGGAGTGGGGGTGGTCCGACTTCTGAACCTTCACTGGAACACACACAAATCATTTCATTAGTCTCTTTGTGAGGACAGAGTTTTGACCTACATTAATGCCCTTTAAGCTTCCCCTAGACTTTAATCTGACCTAAGGTGCCCGTTGACTTTTACATTCAGTATTTCTCACCAACACATTGTGAGAAACCTTGAGACCAACCAAACGTGAATACACAAACAAAACACGTGCAAAACTATTCTAAATCCTGAATCAATGTTTGCTGGCGCACAGCCTTCGTCATCATTGGTACATAGCGACGCCTTTTGTCGGAACGGTCAATCTTCAAAATAAAACACACTGTGCAGACTGCCGATTGTGTGTCACATCAAAACAGACAAAAAAAAAGAGGAACAGTTTAACTACGTAGACTACTTACCCATGGTAAAAGTACAAAAATCAAGATTATAAAATCAACTAAATTGGGCCGGCAAAACGCTGCTACCGAAACACTGGTGGGATATGAAGCTGTGAAGAGGACGGAATAAAACCGAGCACCATGGAATCAAGAGATTAGAAGTTCTAGTAGGTGTGTTTTATCACCTTTGTACAGACCTAGGCTAGCCATTTCTTCCTGTTTTTTGTCTATGTGCTAAGCTAAGTTAGCCGGCTGCTGGTGGAATCTTCATATTTACTGTACAGACATGAGTGGTGTCAGTTTTCTCATCTAACTCATCAAGAGGGCGAATATACGCATATTTCCTAGAGTGTGGAACTTTTGTTACCTCCGCCAAGGAGGTTATGTTTTCACCCGTGTCCGTGTAGCTAAATACGCTATTGAATGTTACCCGACGTCACTTCTTCAGGTTGTAAGATATGATCACACTAATTATGGTGTGAATGGTTGTGTTACCACTTCATTTATTTACCTAAAATCTCTAAGTAAAGGGAAGACACCTGTATCGACCACAAACTCTCAGGCAGCTGTTCAGTGAAATGAACAACCAGACATCAAACTAGAGACAAGACAATATCCTGCCAGTATTTTCCAAGAATACCAATTGGGAATTTGATACTCATCATATCTCATTTTATGGTCAGTTAATTAGACCCAACAACAACATAGTGAATAAAAAACGGAAGCCTGTGGAAACCACAGACATGCTGGTGGACTGAGCCATCTGTTAAAAAGTCACTTGTCCTCAGATGTCAGGGAGAGAGAGAACCTCCATTAGGGGAAACTCCCACTGAGAGTGTCAGCATACGATCAAGGCTAAAGTCTGACAACCCACACAGCTTCACATGTAATTCCAGTCTACACACACTTATCTAAACGCTGAGGTTGATCCTAAGCTTCCCCACGCTGTCGCATCCATCCAGCGGAGCTTTTGTTTTCCTCGCCATGTGAGCCATCTTATCTAAGCCACCCTGTTGGCGGGAGGTCGGAGGAGCAGAAGTGTTGGGCGGCCTCGGGGTGAGATCAGAGAAATGTGGAAACATTTTCCTCCTCTAATCCTCGCAGAGTAAAAAAATAAAGTCATTACGTCCGGCCGAAACACGCTGGAGGGGACAGATCTGCGGACAGGGCACACGCACACACACGAGCGGAACAAAGACACTGAACACACACACACATATATGCTCACTTACATAGAGAAGAGAACACACACACACACACACACACACACACTGAAACACAGTCAAAGTCAAACACACACACAAATCACAACTGCAAAACCTTTAATCAGAGTGTCTATTAATAAAGCAGCAGCAGGCTGACTGCAAGGTCTCCTGCAAGGCCATTAGTGTCCTAATGAGCTGTGCTCACTTCCCCACACACACACACACACACACACACACACACACACACACACACACACACACACACAGGAATACATGAATAAACACACAATCGTGATTACAAGAAGTGAAGTGGTTTTGCTTCATAGACACAAATGAAGGAGACAGGAAATGAGATGGCGACCTTTCGAGAGCGTGCGTGTGCGGTCAGTTAGTGTACTGTGTTTCAACGTAAAATATGGTAGAATGAAATAGAAGGGTAGGAGAGAAAAAGAGGAGAACAAATAGAAAGATGAGAAAAGAGGAGAGGACGAGGCAAAAGAGGAGAGGGAGTAAGGAGAGGAGAGGAAATGAGGAGGTGTCAGGTTGTAAGCAGCGTCTGACAGCGTGCGCGAGAGGTGCAATGACTTTAATTAAAAACCATCCTGCCCTTCCACTCGCTGTCACTCAGTCCTCATTCATGTGTCTGTCTCTTTTCAACTCTCCTCCTTCCTCCTGCCGTTTTCATGGAGAGATGGAACTCCCGCTCCGCACAAAGCCTATCGAAAGCAGAGGCGAGGCCGAGGTTTCAGTCTGCTGCAAATGAGAATCTGTCTTTATTTTGTGTCCATCAGTCTCTCCTTCTAATCTCGCCCGTCTCCGCCTCTCTCACCAGCCTCTAATCAGGTCAAAGAAAAATGCACCGTGAAGAAACACGCAGACAGATTTCTCCCACCAACCAGGAAAATTAGCTCATGTTTGTCAGACTTTAACACTGCCGGCTTTTATCGCAGGTTCGACATGTGCGTGAACCGGTGTACGCGCTTGTGCACAGGCACGTGCTTCTATGTGTCAGCTGTGAGGGATAATAAAGCAGCCGGTGGAATTAAGCGTTTCCTTCCTTTAAATCCACCGGCACTAATTCTCCCGCAGAAGAAAAGCCGTCTTTTGGCTAAGGGGGAAGAAACACTCCTTCAACTAATTAAGCACAAAGTTGCTGTTGTCGTACACAAAATATTCCTCAGTCGGCGTTCTGCGAGAGAGGACAGTGTGTGGAAAGACTTGGGATGAGGGGATTTATTTCCCTATCTGATTTGCGAAATATGTGTGGCGCGATACTTAATTTGGGCAAATGAAATGCGTGTCGTGGATGTTTTGCGCTTCCCTAATTCTGGATCCCCGTTAATCCAAAATGACTGCTGGCAAGGTGTAATGACACTCCACCGCCCCCTCCGCCAAACTTCTGACAATAGAGAAAACATCAAGTCCCCCCAAATAAATTATTTGTATATAAATTATGTAAAGAATATATTTAATACAAGCCGACTCTCTGAAGGTGTTGTTTATCTCCCCCCTCTGTATCCTGCTCATTGGTACGAACCGTCGCATTTAGGGTGAAAACGAGTGACGTAAAACTACAGAGCGCCAAATTGTAAAAAACGAGCGGCAGCATGCCTGAAAGCTGCTGCTTTGCATTTTGCACGTCAAATAAAAAACTCAGTTTATGAATTAATTTACTTCCCCAAAAAGTGAAGGACAGTAGAAGAAGAGACCTGTGGGCTCAGAGAGGATGAAACTGTGGGATCTGACCAGTCAGTGTCTGTGGAAACACTTCATCACGTGATCTTACCGAGTGAGTGACGTGTGTGAATCAGAAAACTACAGTTGTAACAGTGAAAACCGATGGTCCGAACATAAAACACTCGCTTTTAGAATGGAGTCTGTCCACCGCCAGGAGCAGAGGGGATTTTAACATTAATATTTCAATGAGTTGAGCTTTCTTCTAATGACGAACCTTGTTAACGGCATAAAGAATACTTCTGTCCAAAAGAATCACAGGTTTTTCAGCAGAAGATCAATTAATACTAAAGTTTCTTTTACTTTTTAGTTTACTTAGGGGACCTGTCATTTAAGCGTCCGCTGACGGAAAAGACCAAATTAGCTCTTAGCGGGTCAATAAGAAGCTGGCTGGAGCTAACTGTGGGTAGAAATACTGTCTTAGGAAAAAAGAGTTGAGGTGGCTGGTGGCTACAGAACACACACACACACACACACACACACACACACACACACACACACACACACACACACACACACACACACACA
>JBBPCS010005010.1:0-10841 GCA_037974645.1 Hollardia meadi | reverse complement strand
TCTAAACAAATGAATAAAACATCTAATAGTCTAATAGATCGGATTTTACCGATGCATCTCGATTTCTTTCCAAAATTACATCGATTCACAGCTGCTCTACCGATGCACTCGCATCTTGCCCGCGCGTGTTCGTGTATCGATATGAATCGGTTCATCTTCCCATCCCTGCAGGACACCATACATTTGAATCAATAGAAAAGAATACCACTTTCGAAAAAAGAGATAATAAAGAATCATGTTCACTGTGGAATCACCTTATAAGCTAAAGCAAAAAACTTGTCTAGTTGTCAGTTTAAGTTTATGTATTATAATGTGCATGTTTGTGTATGTTGATTATTATTATTAGTGATATAGTTGTATGGTAGTGTAGTGTATGGTAGTACAATGTTGTGTTAGCTTCAGACAGCTAGTATACCATCTCAAATGACATGCACAGAAAACAACAACAAGCTAGCTATAGCATACAGTAGCTATAACAGACAGTGCACCTGCAGAGGTCCAACTCGGGTGTTTTATAGATTAAAGTCCATGTTTGCTATGTCACAAAGATGACAAACTTTGCATGCAACAATGTCACCAACACTGCAACTGTTATGGAACATTTAACTACCACTAACTGCTGTTGGCAGAATTGTTGAATCATTATACACACAGACACAATAAAGCAGGCAAATCTTTAATTTATAAGTGCATATTATTGTTGCATTGTAAACATTTTATGCTGTGTTTTCAATTAGTTTTCTGTAACTGCTTCATTTATCCATCCTGACTAGCAAACAACACTTTGAATCGCAAACGTGCTTCACACACATCAAAAAGGAAATTAAGAAGAAACAACGCAGCAGCAGCAGGAGGATAAATGACACATGGAGCTGCAGTCAGTCATAGCAGGTTAGAAGGTTCTAGTGCAGGAGGAAGAGAGAGGAAGGAATGAAACATCCACCCACACACGACTGTAGTATCACCCAGAGAGAGAGAGAGAGAGAGAGACTGGGGGCAAAGTATATGAGGGAGAGAGAGAGAGGGTGACAGAGAGGAAAAGGAGAGGCAGAGAGAGAGGCAGCAGGGAGAGAGAGAGATACCAAAGGAGAGAGATAGAAAGAGGACTGGGGGTGGAGAGATGAGAGAGCACAAGAAAAGGAGGATTTAACACCTAAATTTAGCTGCTAAATGTGTCTCATAAGCACACAAACAGAGAGCAGCCATACCATCTGATATTCAGGGTTGAATATCAGGAGGATGTTCCGAGTTTATAAACACTGAGACATTTAGCATCATATCCACAAGACGTGATGGATCGCTCCTGTCAGTTTGTCAGAACACACCGTAGAAACCTGGTGTGGATGTTACAGATTCCAGGTTGAAGAACACCCACACTATGCCAGAAGATCAAGAGACACTCAGGAAGTTAGTGGAATAACAACCACTAGATTAACATAAGTGATGACCTCGCTGTTTGGGAATCAAAGGAAACCTTTTTTAAAACACGACTCAAAAAAAAAAGGAATTTGCATCAGGATTTTCCTTCTTTTTAAAAAAGAAAATCCATAACAAAACAACCAAGTTTTCTAAGTTAGTTAGTTGCTTAAGTAGTATTTTCGTAAAATGTTCAAACCGGTTTCATATTGAGCCATAGACCGGACCGGACTGGTATACCGACTTTTACCACTAGGTGTCGCTGGTGACTGAGAAATTTTCCACTTGACCGAAAGACAATTTGTCCGACAAGCCGTTATTCCAGGGAAAAAATAAAAAACAAAAAGTACACACTGTGATATCACCAACTTAAGCACATGCAGTAACTTCACCTATAACTAATAGCCTAACCATGTAGGTTTGATTGATTCAAATTTCAAAATGTTACCATTGTATGCCCGATGATTTTGAGGTATACAAAGATGTATAACACTTCAACAATATCAGCATGTCACATTTAATTCTTAGTGTACATTTTTGCTGAACAAGAAATGCAACATTTGAAGGCTCTAGAAGCAACTTCATATTGATTACAGCAGTGACATTTAATGAGCATCACAAGCAGTCACCTATGAGGGTCAAGGGTCATCCGTTGCTTCGCTACTGTTGAATTTTGTCCTTATTTCTTAGGGCAGGTGCTGTTCTCTATTTTCAGTGGTCAGACATTACAGAAACACTTAACTGGTTGATTGGTGCTTGAACATATCGATTTGGTTCTGCCGATTAATGATCATTAAAGCCACTGGGGATGTTTTCCTGCTAGTTCCAGCCTGTTTTGAAAGATCACATCAGTGCATCATTTTCATCTGTGAATCTGTGTCACTGTGTTGATTCTTGTTTAAAGGAAGAAATATGAAGGTTTTCATTCCTCTCAGCTGTAGGTTTTTAAAAATCATGCATCAATCAAGTGTTTTAACCTTGATCTTCAAGAGCATGGGAACTAAGCTTTGATCTAACTTCCAAAGTTTTCGGACCGCCTTCTCTGATAAACCTGAGAGGAAGCTGGCTGATATACTGCCAATACTGATACATAGAAATGTCTGTAAAGTTGAGCTTTGCTCTTGTACATTTAAGGAGCCTTTGCAACTCGAATTGGCATTTGCAGGCGTGGTTTGGAAAAATCTTGGATTTCACTTTGTCTTTAAATAAAAAAATATAGGATAGAAATGAAACTTTAGACTCAAAGGTCAGGCAAAGTCAGCTTGTTGGACACCTAGCTGCATGACGGGGGGGCGTAACGCACATTCAGCACTTTTGGCTACTTTAAAAAGACCTTCACAAGGTACCCTTTGGCATCAGGCAAAGACGCACAAGGGGTTTAATCGTCGTCCGCGTCAGTATCTGACAACCTGAACAGATGACGTAGCGTGATGTACTTTCCAAAGCGAGAAAGTGCCAAGAGGGGTGGAGGTCGGGGTTTGAGTGGAGGGTCACACACCGGAGTTTGCGTCTCGTTTGAAACCAAGCGTCACCAGTCATTTCCTGAAGCTAACCAAGTCGGTTTTGTGCCTAAACTTAACCAAATATCACCGATGTTTTGTGTCTAAACTTAAGCTAAGTAACGTAGACCTTGTGCGTCAGGATAAGATGAGCCAGCTTCTGTGCATCGGCTAAAGACGCTAAAGGGAAAGCTTAGTGCGTCGGCCATGGATGCCAAAGGGTACCTTGCGCGTCTGGATAAGGGTGCGTGTCAAAACGTAATGGGACGATCTGGGATGAGAACAGGTTGATGTTTCAGACAGAAAAGCTGGCCTGTGCATCTTTTTGCTGAAGAGCAGACACTGTGGTCACAAATTCCAATTATCTCCTAATAGTACAGTAAATGCTAAGACGTCTGTGTTACAGAGCTTCACAGCAGTTAAGCTACTAAGCTTTTGCTCATACTAGACCAAGTACAACTGCACAGACAATAAGAAGTGATGGTTATATTTACATCAGGCCGTGTGCCACAGTGGCCATCAGCATGATATTATTTACCCATGTGGAGCAGGTTTCTAACGTCACATTTCATTACCTGCTATGTTTGTGCCTTCAAGTCAATTATCTCCCCTCTCTGTTGCACTTTTGATGCTGATGTAGCCATTTAGCTATTTGTGGTCGTCTTCAGCCACTTCAGCCTTTGTAAGCAGCTTTCAACAGGCTCATTACATTTTTTCCCCCCTCCATCTGCGGTGCTTTTGATGTGCATCCACTGTATTTTTCCAGTCAACACGTGTTTCACCCACTTCAGTTGTAAACAAGCCAGGGAGCTAATTCTAACTACAGTAGCAGCGATAGAAAATTCAACCCCAAACTCACCTGCCAGAATATTTCCAACAAATAATAAGATGGTTAGAATGAAAATGGACTCTCAAATGAGTTTTTATGTGCTGCCAATGTGGCTGTTAGAGCAGGAAAACACAGCAGCCAGTGTCAAACATTTACTGGCATTGTGTCATGTGGTTAATAATATTTTCTTATTGTCATAGCAAATTGGCTCAGCCTAGCCTCTGTAGCACCTGACTTCCAAGGACCCGTCCCACCAAGGAAGGATCCTTGACTTTGAGAAGCACCAAGACAACTGACTTCTGTTTGCACTTCAAGCTCATACAACAAGCTCAGGCTAATTCAGCCGGTGGTTGATGGCTGCGTAGGAAACCACCAACATCAAACACAAAAAACGTGAAGTTGTCATTAATCACTTCCCGTGAAGTGAGAATTGTCCGCATCTAAGGTCAAACTTGCACTTGGCTAAAAAAAGATTGTAGTCTGCTGCAGTCTGGGATTTAGGCAAAACAAGATCTACTTTAGCCAATGAGCTTCCATTTGACCTTTTGCTCTTGGAGGTTAAATGAAAAGGTCACCGAGCGCCTCTCTGTCCTGAACATGCCTTCGCTCTGTACTGTACTGTGAGGTTTGACCGTCAGCCGGCTGGATTATTTAACTGCAGGCTGATCGTAATTTACCACCTGAAACACACATCCAGTTTGCATTATCCGCCAGCTGCTGCCAAATTCCATCTGGAGTTTCACTGTGGGAGTGATCATGTCAGTGCAAGAGGCACAATTGTAAGATGCAGATCTGAGATGAAAATTGGATCTCATGGAAATAATGCGGAGGCTCAGCAGCTTTTGGGTATAATTCGTTTCTAGTTTCATGCACAAACAAAGTCTGAAAGCATTAGATAACATTGGTGACTTGGAGGAAGGCTTATACAGTACTTTCAGTCTCTCACAGACACACCTGATCCTTCTAAAGTATCATAATCGGTCTTCACATACAACCAAGGTAAACTGTGGTGAAACAAAGCACCGTTTACCGTCATTACGCGTCGTTCTTAAGTTTTTTAAAGATTTCCTCAAATGTAATATGTTGATAATAAAGGAACTGAGATGTTTGGAGCTAGTTAACATCAAGCTATCGACCACATTGCTTTCTGTGCGTATGACAGTATATGGACTGACTTGCTATGGTGATTTCCCTCTGCATGAGCTGATTGCTTTCTACCTGTGCCTTACCGGCTTTTTAAGCAATCCACCTGAGGTGAATTTGAACTTTTGCTGCAGGGCACATCCAGAACAGGATGAAGGTTGGTGGTTTTATTGCCATTCATTTGTAGCACAGAGCCATTTTGCCAAGAGAACTTCGTGCTCTGAGACATATATAATGGCCCAGTCTGTTCTCAAGTTCCAGCATATATATTTCCCCAATTTCACTCTAGCCAGTAGTTCTCCTCTTTATTTCCCACCTAACACACACTACACATACACACAGACATGTGTGCACACATCCATTGTTCTGAGACAAAAGACAAAGTGCTTCATGCTTTTCTCCTCTCAGATTACTGTACTTTGTGTCTATCACCGTCTGTCAGTTAACTGCACTTAGTTGTGGAGGAAAAGTGCCATAAGCCCTGCAGTAAACGTAGAAAGATTGAATCGTAGTGTCAAAGACGTGTGTCTTTAGCACCTTGTGCACAGCCTGTTGAAGGCGGGAATGCTCCACCTCGTTGTCCTGTCATAAAGGTGCAAAGACAGAATTGGGGGAGTGGGGGGTCATTGTTAGCAGGTTAGGGTTAGAGCTGGGATGAGACATTGTTGAGAAACTTCTACTCAAAAAAACAAAAAAAGTCTTCGTTGCGGCAGTATTGCGCAATCTCTACTAAAAGAGCTTTTGATTGATGGGGCTCGGGAGGGTTGACAGACATTTTTACACCACAGATTGGCCAATGCCTCATGCAAAAATTACATGTATTAAAAGTTTATCTTTTCATGCTGTTACATTGGTCAGAGTGTAAAACCCTCTAAAACAATAGACCTCCTTGGTAAGCCATAACTGCCCAATGAGTCCACAACAAATGAGGCTGCTTTCGCACCTGCGGTTTTCCGATCCAGGAGGTGTTGCATTTTCCAGAGCCATACAGCATATCATACTTCATACTTGTCAAATCATACTATCTGCCCATACAAGGTGGTCTGAGATTGGCTTCAGTCCTACGTTGCTGTGTTTCGTTGAAATGCCAGCGTGATCTCACGGGATGGTGTATGAATAGCACGCCTTTTTTTAAGGCCGCATCGTATGAGTTTTAGACATGCTGGAAACAACATCGTCAGGTGACATTTATTGTCTTAGTCACATGAACTACGGTTGCGGGTTGGTTCGGTTTAGGCATTAAAACTACTTGGTTAGATTTAGGCAACAAAATGTCTCAAGCAACATACGTTACTTATGTGACGTAAGTTCACAACATTCAGTAACTTAAGTTACGGACAAGAATTAACAACGGTCAACTAAGGTCTGCTGCTTGTTTGACCCATCCACCACCCCAACCTCCTCCAGGTGTGGACTTCATATTACGTCATCTTACGTTGTTTTTTCTATCACATTCGCGCCTAAAAATTCACCAGAGAGAAAAGCCTAATGCGGACGGCGTTAAATGACACGGTGAAAGCAAAAAATACGCTTTGATAACACTGGCGTGTTTTCATTCATGCACCATTCGGTGAGACCAGGCTGGAAATGCAGTCTCTACTCCCACAGGAGGACCAAAGTTTCGGTGCCACTATTAGCTCGAGAATTGGGACGGTATCATGTGTGAGTGCAATGTAACTCGGCCAGCTTGCTGACATTTGTTCTGAGAGGTGCAATGGAAGAGGAATCTGGTTTTTCACTTGTTTTTTTTGCAGCCCATAAGGCTTTTCATGCTTCCTTAATTACTGCTGACTCCTGGCAACAGTGGTAAACAGCTGCACAATTTAGAATAAGGATTATGCAAGTGGAATGCAGAACGAAGTAAATACTCCTGAAAGCAGACCAACATCAACTGAACCAAGACTCAATTAAAACTCTCATGAAAACAGGTGAAAAAGTAGCTGCCTGCTTCTTAAAGTGGCTTGACGGTGTTTTCTTATTCTTATTCCAGGACTGCACTTATCATCACCTCCAACATGTCCGAGGTAATGGACGCTTGGAAACACAGTCGAGATCCCACATTAAGCTGGAAGGCAAATATTAATATTTGTAGAGGAATCCATTGGTCTAATCCGTCTGGATTCATACAAGACATACTAAACATTTAGGATCTTTTGCTGTAAGATGCGCTAGATAAAAGTGGCATGTGAGAAGAACATCATGTGTTATGCTTGAGAAGAGGGGGGTATTTGGATTTTTGCCGTGAGCTGCTGGTGTTCCCTCTTGTTTACAAAGTGACCTTTCCTGTCTGCAGCGTAATGTTTGGTTCCCTGATAGTTGTTTGATGCTGTTTGAAGTCCGGCTGCTGCTGTTTGCGCTGAGCGATTAGAGAGATTGTTTGATGAAAGGATATATGAGAGGAGGAGAGGAAAATACCCCCTCGCTCACACATGTACATTTACTACTCCCTTATACGTTCTCTACCACACCCGCCCTCTCTTCACTGAGCTGTTTGTGTACGATCAAAGCGAGTTAGAAAATAAACCTAATAAAAAATCTGAACTCACTCTGTGAAACACTTTCCAAAGTCTTTGAAGAACATGAGGTACCTAACAATCCGTAGCATCAACACTAACCAGCTCAGAGCCAATTAAATGGAGGCACTGACTAATTAAGCCAGCTGAAGAGCAAAGCAGCAAATACTGGCAAACAGACAACAAAGCAGTGTCACAGAAAAGCTCATGCAGGAATAAAATATCAGCAGTGCAATTTTCCTTCAGTCTCTTATGTATTATTTTTTTAATAAGACTTCTGAAATAGCAATTTCAGACCAACAATGCTAATAAAGAAACAAGTCAAATATTCATATGTGGTGCAG
Source organism: Hollardia meadi (assembly GCA_037974645.1). NCBI lineage: Eukaryota > Metazoa > Chordata > Actinopteri > Tetraodontiformes > Triacanthodidae > Hollardia > Hollardia meadi. The sequence goes on along the minus strand of JBBPCS010005010.1, from coordinate 3,097 downwards.
CGGTCAAGTTGGTGGATGGGCGTTTGTTTGTCTTTACCCAGAATTTTTTTTCTTCATAAATTTCATCACATAGAGAAGGTCCAATAGTCCAAGGAGTCCAATAGCTTGTGCAAATCACAGACAAGCCCCAGTTTAGTCATTTTAGCTAAACCTTTTTTTTTTTTTATTAAAATGTTGGAAAGAACGCTCCGCTATGAAAAGAAGGTGGATGTCGTGAACCAGAAACACCAATAAGGAAGAAGAAGAAGCAAACAAAACCAGTTGCCTCGGCCATCTATGAGGGTATGTGCGAGTTAATCTGGGAATGGGAATCTTATGGGAATATCTGGGAAGACGGCGACAGTGGAAGCAGCTTCTTCTTCACTGATCAGTGATGTGAGTTTAATGTTCACTACTACATCAGAATAAGAAGGTCTTTTCATCATTCTATCCCATTAAACGCATTCATTATTCCTTGTAAAAGGCAAAAAAAAAAACACCTCAAGCAAGTGTTAACACTTTTTTTTAACCTTTCTTAATGTGATACTTCCAAATGCATTTAAAAAAAATTGCTGATGCTTATGTTCCATTTTTAGTTTATGTGGGAACTGAAGTATAAACAACTGAAACTGGTGACAGCGAACCTGATCTAGGGTCAGTGTTTCTGGTGTAGTGTAGCAGAAGACGTTAGCTAAAAATCTCCACAGTCACACGTGTCTGGGGTTTCCACAACGCTCGTTGTGTTTGCTTCAGACAACCCAGTTTTGTCTTAAAGGTACATTACACAATTTCAAATGTTAATGGGGCATTGCTATTTAAACAGCCCCATTCGTCTTCACTGAGGGACAGGTATGTGGACCCTGTTGCTCCGCCGTCTCCCAATCCCCTGCCCCATCAACAACTCCATTTGACTGCATATGAACAAATGCACTGATCTTTAACTGAGGAGGAGGAGGAGGAGGAGGAGGAGGAGGAGGGCTGCTGTGCATCCCTGTGTGTAACATGCCACCTGCAGCGATCCCCCAGCAGCAGAAACGATAAGTGTGTTTCCCCATGAAGACAGACGCTGCGCCTATTATGTTAGAAGTACAGCAGTTTAACTTCATCGATTATTTAAATCCCCCAACACGCCAACAGCATTGGTCAGGATTTGATGTTAATTAATGTTCTGTGTTCTTTAATATCCAAAAGGTCTCACACACATGTTCCGTTCAGTGAAATTGTATGGAGTAAAGCAGCCATCCAACAGATAAACCCAGAACTCCGTCAGTGGTCTAAAAATATTTCTTTCAGAAGCTAAAACTTTAATTCTGTTTTCTCTGGAGAGTTTCCTCTGACCATCCAGGTTTAAAGTTCCTGAAAGAACATCGTGAAAGAAAAACATTCATACATCAATACAGCACACAATAAAGAAATCACCTGGGAAGCTGGCGCTACTCCACTTCATTTAAAAGGCAACGTTGCCTCCAGGCACTGGCAGAAATGAAAAATGAAGGGAAATGTCCATGTGGGTGCAGTTCTCTAAATCTGAGAAAATAATTAGTTTGGGTGGGGAGCGGGTGGATGAAAATGCACAGGCAGATTCAGATGATGTCAGAGCTGATCTGTACATCACCAGTGTGCAACAAGCAGAGTGTACGAGCACAGCGAAGCCGCCCGTTTAGGCGCATCTTACTATCTGAATAATGCGCCTTTAAATACTGCGCCGTTGACTTTAGACCAGGTTTCTCTTGGTCCGTAGCTCAGTCACTGTCTCCTGTCTCAGGACCACACCTCACTTTAACACCACCATGGGTGCACAGACGGGTGCATGTACATTGGCTACTAACACAACATGGGCGTGAAAGCAAACTATAGGGCCATAAGACTTTTAGCGGTGGTTCAAGAACGTCACTCCACTTGTGCGACTGTGAAACCTTGGTCAGTTGAAGCTGAGCAATGCTGCCGTTAGTTCATTAAGTCATTAGAACATTAGAGTGGTAAGTTACATGAATGTATTATGAATGGAAATACCAATTTTCTGAAACGCACACAAATACACACACACCCCTCCTTGTTTTAAAAAAAATACAGATGGATATGCACAGATTTTATAAGGCAGCAGGCAACGTATGTCCTGTAAAACACACTTTCTCTGCACACACACGCACGCACGCACGCACACACGCACGCACACACACACACACACACAGGGCGACCTCTCACCACTGATGCAGAGGCTGAAGCGGCAGAGTTCGTCGCACAAGGTGTCCGGGCTCTCCAGCTCTCCTGCTGGTCCTCCCCCTCTTCCTCTCCCCCCTCCTTCCCTCCTCTTCTTCCTGGGCGACATCCTCTTCACCATCTTCATCACCCGCTCCACTTTGTCCATCCTAGATGATGGATGGCTGACCAGGTTTCAGCTGTGGATTTGGCAGACCTCCCTTTTCTCCTTTCCACTTTATTCTTTCTCACTCTTGCCACTCTTTTCTTTTCCAGCTCTGTCTTTTTTGTCCTTTTGGGAATTCCGACAACTTTAGCCACTCCGCACTTACTTGTTCCTCATCTCCCTTGTTCTTTCCTAGAATCCCTCCTCTTACTCCTCCCCCTTCTTTCTTCTTCCTCTCCTCAGTCCAAAAGCACTTAATAGCTCAGGTTTAGTCCTCCAAACACCTCAGCCATTCTCTGTCTCTTATTCTATCTTGTTCTTCTCTTCTTTTTTCACTCTTTCTCTCTCCCTCTCCTTCAGCTCACGGAAATCCAATGAAGGCAGCGATGAGAGAAGTGAGACTGAGGGAAAAGGGAGGAGAGGGAGAGGCAGCACATTTACTTCTCTCCTCCTCTCTCTCTCTCTCTCTCTGTCTCTCTCTCTCTCTATGCAACCCCCCACCACCACCTCCCATATCAAACCTTCAAAACTCTCAGCCGGTACTTCCACAGAAAAACAGAGAAGGGAAAAATAAGATTTAAAAAAAAAAAAAAGCTTGGTGCTATTTTTTTGGTTTCTCTGCAGTTCTATGCTTCATTATCTCTCTCTTTCACACACACTCTTTCATCCTGTCAGTTAGCTCTCTCTCTCTCACACACACACACACACACACACACACACACACACACACACACACACACACACACACACACA
>JBBPCS010005009.1:0-10842 GCA_037974645.1 Hollardia meadi | reverse complement strand
CAATTCACAACAAAGTTATCTCATGACACTTAACATGTAGAGTAGGTCTAGACCACACTCTTTATTTATTTAGTTAAATGACACTCGAAAAGCTTCAAATGTATGAAATGACATGCGAAATGACCTTAAAATTGACGCGCTGTTCATACGCCATCCCATGATCACATTGCTCCAGCAACAGGTCAAAAGTTTCACCTCAGTGAAATATCTTCACATCGACAAAATTAATTGGCAAAAAAGACATTTGTGGCTCAGAAAGTAATTGCTGGATTCATTGCCATGCAGTTTGGTGTAGACATTGATGCTTTTGGTGAACATCCATGACTCAGATCAAAATTTTATTTTATCCAACATTTTGGAAAATGACCAAAAACCTTCAAATCAATGACATGCCCACCAACCCAAACTGTGTGTGCTGTTATACCTTGCATTCCTGAAAACACTGATGTTTCAACTGTACAGAAATAACAACCCGTCCTATACGTATTGTGAATAGCATGGGGTTCAGGAGGAGGAGGTGGGTCCTCCACTAATCTCTGGCTTGGCGGTTGCTCCTAACAGGCTAGCACTTTGCATCAGTCGATGAGTGTGGATGTGAATGGGTGAATGAGAAGCCTATTAAAAAGAACTATACAAGTGCAGTCCATTTACCATTTTAGCTCATGCCTAAATGTTCATTATTATTATTATTATACTGCATACTTTTAATATCTAGTATATAATGTGATCATGCAGTACAAATAACCAAAACATGATCATAAGTAATCTTTCCATTGTGATTTAAGATGTCGCCAAAGAGGCATTACAGCTGACTGTATGTTATCTCTTTCACACACTAATGGGTGCAGCTTCTATTCTCTAGTTCTACTGGATCGTGCCCATTGGTGCCATTCTCCAGTCCATTAGGATCTGATTTCCACCATGGAAACATCACTCAGAGCCCATTTTCTGTCTCCACGTCGGTAATGTAACATCACTGCCAGCTTGCCTGGAGCGATCATCCATCCCTTCATCTCTGCATGCAGCTGGGCAGGCAGCCCCACCCACCGAGAGCCAGAAACCATGATCTAATGTTTATATAGGAACGCCTGCAGCTCTCTGGCTGTGGAAGGGGGATTTGACCAAAGCAGAGTTTTTAAGGCCACAATACCAATAGTTATACTTCAGTTGGTGTTAGTGTGCAGTGGCTGTGTAGGAATAACACTTCAGCTGAGGTGGGGGTTTTTCCTAATGAATACAGACATTCTTGCACTAAAGCTTCTAGCAGCTGAGTTTTAGTGTTGACAGTATCTCTAAAGCTGCAACCAGTGAAATTTGAAACTTGATGACTTGAATTGGTGACCCGCTGAGTCTTATAGTGGTAGTTTTTCTTCTCACTTACCACTTGCCCCTCACTCCGCTCTGTAGACAGAGCCGTTTTAAAGGGAAACTATGGTTTATTGCAACTTTTGCTTTACATTGGCCATCTTGGACGAATTTCGAGCCTTGTTAAGTGCCTTCCCAAATCTCAGCGAGTACGTAGTTGTATGATACACTTGTCAGACTCAGGGTGTAATATATCAAAGAGTTTTGGAATTCTGCCTTAAAACAATACTCACATGTCCATATATCCTGTCCATACTGGCAATATAGGGATCCCTCACTAACACAATTCCAGTGGGGGAACAAAATCCTCAATTGTTAAGTGTAGAAATGCATTCCAAAGTTCTGATATGTACTGTATGTACAGTATATGAGGCTTCAGCACTCTGTGTTAGACAAATCAAGTGGGTATCTTCCAAAGTAGCCTTATCTAAAGAGCAAAAATCCATCGGTGTACATACTATGTACATTTGAGCATGAACAGGCTCGGGAAGATGTCAACTATCCTTTACTGTGTTGAAGAGAACTGTGTAAATGCAGTCCTTTAGCACCTTTCCAACAATTTAATGTACCCCTAGAAAGATATAAGAAACACATACTGCTGACCAATTTTCACTGTCATAAGCTGTGTCAATGCTAATAATATAGTAATAATCACTCCCACTCTAATACAGTGAGCAGGTAATTGAGATTTCAGACACTTATTAATCGTCATCATTTAGTATCATCACTGACACAACCTTAATGTTGACATTGATAGCAAAAAACAGTGTACATACCATGGACATGACTTTTTTGTTCCATTGTTGGAATCTTTACTGAGCTATGCCTTTATTTTACACTCAGAGGACACATGTAGTGCACTATATAGTAAATGGGGTGTGATTTCAGACACAGCCATAGTCAAATTTTTCGATCCATTTTAGTATGTGGTTACTATGATTTTAAGAATGATGTGATGTCATATCTATGCTATGAACCCTATTTTATTGGCAGAATTTAAGTGTCAGGTAGTGAACATGTGTGCATGTGCAGTCTGATCTGGATGTTTCAGTCGAATCAGTTCAATAGAAAACTAACATTTTATACAAACTGCAGTTTATCAAACGGATCAAATTATATGAAATTGCTAATTCCATCCAAAATATTTTCAATCAGAGGCCAGTATGAGCAGCATGTATCTGCAAAACCATTCATCTGTCTCACTGCAGCACTAAATACATGAATCCATCACTGCCCAGGATATGAAAATGAAACACTGAAAATTACATATAGAAAACACATCCTAAGAGGGCCAGTTGCCCAGAAAAATATCTCTTTGAAGTTTGGCTGCTTATTTAAAATGTATTTTCCTTTTTCTCTGTGCTCCATTCATAAGTGTAGGCCACTAAATTCTGCTGAGCCAGGAGGAGACGTGATGGAGCGTTTTCTTTTTCTCCTCCCCAGCCCGTCACTGTTTATACACCGGCCTTGTATATTCATTTGGCAAAGGAATTGGCGAGGAAAAGGGAAGAGGTTTCCCGCTGGGCTGTCTAGTGACCGGCGAGCAATGTGTGCTAGGGGGAGTGCGGGTGGAGGGGTCTGGTGGGAGGGAACTGATTAGGCTCTGCAAAAAAGGAAATAAGTATTTCTCTCTGGAACATTTCAGTCCAATCACTGCAATAAAAAGTTACTGGCATCACATGTTTCTGCAAAGCACGGATATGTTATATTTGTACATATAGAGTACGAATCAACATTTCAACATATCAGAATAAGTATCATATTAGGTTCAGACTACATGTATATGAGCTGACTGTCAGGTCGGAAGAAGGAGGGAATGGTGGTGACACCTAGGAGAGATGACTGCCAAGTGAGAGACCGCTGTTGGAGACCATGTTTCAACGTTTTTAAGGAGACCTTGGGACAAGAAAACCAATCATTTAAGACAAAACATGATCTTTTCCTAACCCTAACCAAGTGGTTTTTGTGCTAAACCTCACCAGACCTTAACCACACTTTTGTGACAACATAGAATTGAAAATTGAAACATAATGAAATGTATAGTTTCAACATATCCATAAGATAAGTATTGCAGATATGCTGATATGATAGGTGTGAAATGTACAAATGTAGCATATAACTTGACTTCTATAAACTGTGGTTTGCAGGAACAGTGTCAACATTTATTTTCGATGATTGGATTGAACATTTTGCTGATGCTTGATTGAAAAATGCAAAAAAAGAGAGAAAATCTTCCAGGAACTGAGAATATGACCATTATTAAAATCATAAGCGTTAACTGATGACCCGCCACATCGATGATTATGGTCAGTTTAGGTAACTAAGAGCTATGGTTAACAAAAGATTGCAGTAGTGGCTATACAGGGGAAGATCACAGTAAGGAAATATTGTGATAAGATTACAATCATGATTTTTTAAATTTGTTATCGTTAGAAAATAATTACAATCATGGTCAAAATGTGAAAGATTACGATCATAGCAAAAAGACAAAGATCACCATCTTGTCTCATAAAGGGCAAGACACGACAGTGAAAGATTAGTAAAACAGATTTTAAAAAAAGATAATCACAACAGAAAGATTATGATCATAGCTACAAAGGGAAAGGTTGCTGTCCCGTTTGAAAAAATGAGCATGATGGATGTTGTAGGGGTAGTGAGGGAAAGATCATGGACAAATTTTTTAAAAATGCAGTCAGGAACAAGGAAAAGCCCCTTTTACACAGCCCGTTCAATGCAGCCCGTTCAATGCAGCCCGTTGCACCTCTGATACGCCTCACCGTCTGTGTAAATGTCACGGAGGCGTAATGGGGGGTCAAAGTTGTTCCACCTCTGAGACCGCAGCGGAGGTAGTAACAGCGCCGAGTCGACGTCTGCGTAAACGCGAGGATGAACGACGAGACAGGAGTGTGATGGGTTTTTTTTGTGATGTTTGTGTTTGACCATCAACCGGGAGATTTAAAAGCAGCTAGCAGCAGTTAGCAGCTAACTCAAAGAAGAAGAAAAACAACCCAAAATGTTTACAGATTGTGGAGACAATGCAAGCTTCAGGAGCTACTTACCCTCCGAGCAGAGGACGAGATCATCCGCCACATAACAAGATAGCAAGTTAAAATAGCAAAATGTGATCCTGGTTCAAAAGGGAAAGACTGCGATTGTGGTTAAAAAACTCTTTTGGTTCTGGTTGAGGAAAGACAGCAATCGGAAAAATCATGGTTTGAAAGAGAATGACTGAAAATCAAAGCTTAAAGAGGTTAAAAGGGGAAATATGATGGTTATAGTTAAAAAAAAAAAAAAGCAAAAGATTTCAATCATGATTTAAAGAACACTGATTGATGAAGGTTAGGGAAAGGCCATGGTCATGTTTAAAAGAAACCAACATTGACTTTTTGATGACCCAAACATCCAACCTGACCTACTGCTTAAGAGGTTTTGCATTGTAACGTTATGTTATGCTACTTCTTCTCTTGCTCCGGACAAACAACGTTTATTGTGTGCAGCAGGTTAGGGCTAATTTGGCCAAAATTTTGAATTGTGGGTTTCTCACATGACACCATGAGCTTATCAGCTATTGACTGAATATGAGAGGAGAAGGAGAGGCAGGGAGGCAAAGACAAAGAACTGGGTTGTGGCTGGATGTGACTGGCTGTTGAGGGGATGGAGGGTAGGAGGAGGAGGAGGAGGAGGAGGAGGAGGAGGAGGAGGAGGAGGAGGAGGAGGAGGAGGAGGGTAAGCGGTGTGCTGTGGTGCATTGTGGGCCGGCGGCTCCAGCTGCCCTGCCGCTGTGCTGCTTGGCTCACCCAGCGTCTGGCAGGCAGCCAATCACAGCACAGGGAAGCAGTGCCACTTCAGTTCAGTGTGTCAGAGCGAACAGGGGAGGGAGGGAGGAGACAGAGATGTAAGGAAGACGAGAGGAGGGAGCAAGGAGAAAGAAAGGGAGGAGGCATGGAAGAAGCAGATGGGGGAGAGAGGGATGAGAGGAGGAGATGGAAATGGGAGGAGGCAGCAGTAGGAAAGGGAGGGCGAGGCAGACAGTGCTACATCCATACCTGCAGATCCCAGCACATAGCCTGCACCACTCCTTCAAACACTTCCAAGCAGCCCGCCCCTCTGCATGTATGTGGGAGTAGATACATACTGATGAGCTCACATCCAACTTCAGTTACCTCTGCAGCTGTCAACGAGGAAAACAATGATTTCCTGTTTTCTCTTCCTTTCTCCTGAATTTTGTGCAGAAGAGACATGCACCAATTATGTTCTTGATTTAAATACAATGTCATCATCCTGAAGACATCCTCAGTGACAGCTCTCCCCTTTCAATGCAAATCCTTCAGGGGTTTGGTTTTGTTTTGGTTTATTGCAGTGTGTGGATTAGTGGCTCACTCATCCAGTGATGTGAAAACCTGTAAGGAAAGATTCACCACAACCAAAACCAGTGTGTCCCATTTTCCTTTGTCTAACCTTGAGTCTGGCTCGGGTTACAGTCTGTGGTGACACACACAGGTGAGCTACTGGTTTGTGTGTGTGTGTGTGTGTGTGTGCAAGCGTAGCCAGCCGGTCCCTAAACCACACGAGCACACTGCATCCTTCCATCTCCATCTGTGTCTGCTCCCTCCTCATATCATGGAGGTTCATTTTTACTCCACATCTTCAGGAGATCTGCAGTTTGTAACACTATGAAACCTTCCTCGGATGGCGTTTCTACTCTTGACAAAAATACAATGAAAACATGGATGCAACCCATAAGGTATGCTTCAAACTAACTCATTTGGACGACCTTCTCTGTGTCTAACAACTGAATGTTCTGGACAGCCTCGCTCAAAGGCAGGGTGAAATCGCTGCCATCGTACAGCCTCGAGATAATCGTGTTCACTTTCAGACAGTCTCTCTCAGAAAAGTGAGGGTCATAGTTGGACGAAGTTCAAACCCTGCTTACAGTCACACCTCCACTTATCTGGCCAATGACTGTGTAAGACCTGCGTGGATGGTTCGACAAGCATACTGAGGCCTTTATGGCTGAACTTCGAACCTCTGTACTTTTTGGTTACTGGCCAAAATGTATTTGTTGCAGGATACTGAGTATCAAAACTCAGTAACCAAGACCTGTAATCTTGTTTATACTATTTTAAGTCATTATTTTTGACAGTTTTAGACTCATTTATTTCGGCAAAGTTCTTGTTTCTGCTGGCTGCATGTGTTAAGACAACATTTGAGACATCTGTGGTGTCTTTTGTTGAATAATAAATATTATTTTTGCATTGGTATAGAAACTTTACTGTTGAATCAGCAGTAGTACTGAAAATTCCAAATGCCACAGGAGCCCCAACCCTGTGCATTCAGGCCCAGTCAACACTGTAAACCAAAAGAAAACTACACTGCACTGATATCTAGTCACTTTGTAAAATCTCCATCTTCTAAACTGAATCCTAAAACTTGATTTATTCCTCGGCATTAGGAATATTTCAATATGTTAGAATATATTTTTTAGTTAAAGCAAGAGACGAAGCAAGAGATAATGCAGGTCAATGCAATTAATAAAAATAAAACTTGATTTAAGAAAATACTGGAAACATGTTGATTTTTTTATTTGAAAATGGTTAAAGGACTTTAAAGCTGATTTTTTGGAAGCTGGAAATAATATATAAATTACATAAATTGCTTAATTAATTACAATTTTAAAGTTGACATGCATTACCAAATGTCCATGTTGCAACATTCTCGTTTATCTCGAGTGTTTTGGTGTTTGTGTGCACCGGGTGAATGTGAGTCCAACATTCTCTCTACTTTTAGCTCTGTGTTGGTCTCCACCAACCCCCCGAGACAAATCTCTGCCCCTTCATCAGCATTCAAGCTAACTAACAGCTTCTGGAAACAACGTTAGTGATCCATTAACAGGAAAATATCAATTAGGGCAGCTTTCAAATAACTGTGAGGGAGTTAACCAGCCTCACTTTGTGTACTGACAACGCAACAATGTCTTGTTTTGTCCACAGCTCGGAGATATTCCATTTACTGTCATGGAGGTCTAAAGAAAGCAGAAATATTCATATTTGAGAAGCTGAAATCAGAGAATTTGGGCATTTTGTCTGAAAAATATTTCAAAAGGATTGATCAATTATCAAAATATTTGGTGATTAATTGAATTGATTAATCGACTATTGGTTCAATGCATGTGTGTGTGTCTATGAGGTCAGAGTGTGACGGAGCAGTGTGCAGACAGGCCACTCTGTATCCTGTGACCTGCTGTCTGCTGTGACCCACTGTGTGTCTGCAGCCCTGTCTGTCTCTGTCGCTCTCTGGGTTAGAGCGGGCTAAGCTTTTCTTCCTCTCATTAAAAGGCATACGGGTAATCGCCTCTAAGCAGCTGGCTAACGCCTAATACCAAACAACAAATATCAGCAGCGAGGCTGCAATCAGCGTCCGTCTGGGCTCAAGAAAGAGCAGTGGGACACACTGTGCAACAACACGAGGATCTTAATTCAATTTAGTAGCACTTTATTTCATTAGGGAGGATTTTACAGCAGAACTGTGAACCTAAACAAACAGTAGAGAGATGGAAATGTAGATCAGCTCTGCTGCAAGTGTTGCTGCTTTATTTCTCTACAAGGACCAGAGGCAAGGATTCAGGCCAGCTGAGAGCTCAGGATGTCTCTGCACTAGTGTGAATTCTGGAAGGTCGTCTGCATATCAGGGTCAGGTGCAGCCAACAGCAATACAGGGATTGTATTCAAACAAACCAGCAGTAGCTTAGCTTAGCTAGATATCATAGCTAGATAATCATCTGCTTATATACTCGTTGGATATCAAATGGCATAATATTATTGAGAGATTTAGTAAAATAGCAAGGTAGTAAAACAAACACTTGATACCCCCTAAAAATACACTTCTGCAGGCCTTCTGAAAAACTTTGTAAAATTATTCAAATACACATTGATTTATATTATCATATGTCTGGTTCTGGCTGAAATTCAAGGTGTTAATAATAACAAGCCTGTTGAAGCCTGTTGCTCTGATGGCAAATGCACTTCAGGTGGTTCCAGGAGGGTTGCCAGCAAAACCTGAAGTAGTTTATATTGAACTGAATTGTTAAAATTAATTTTCAACTGCTGTTTGCAAGCTCAAGAATGAACTTTGACCCACAACTTTAAGGCCAAACATGGACAAGAAATACTTATAGTGCTCAGAAAAAAATGGAAATTGAACATCTAGACGTCTGTGACAACTTAACGATTTCATATGCAGTGGAGATCATGTGATATGATGGAAAGCTCCAGAACAGTAATGATCCTTAAGGTCAGATCATTTTTTTCAACTGATTTTGTGTTTGATTTCACCTCCTTGTAAGGCAAGTTTTTCATGCAGAAATACTCAATGTGATATATCTTAGTATCACTGGATCGCAAGATAAATCTGAAGTTTCACAAATGATTGAGGAAAGAAGAGAACGTTTCCTCTCCATAAAGTTAGCTTTATTTCTCAACACATTCCTCTAATATTTGCTTTTTTTGTACTCTTCTTTGGTTGAACAGGTCAAGTCAGTAGACATTTGACAAATGAAGAAGGGTCAAAAGACATTGCTTTGTTTTAGGGGTTACAAGCTGAAAGCTTTGTGAACAAAACCTGAAAAACATTTGATCTTTTTTTTCCATTTAAAAACAATATCAAACTGCTTAATGCATGAGTGATATTTTAACATTTGGCACCAATTAATGTTTAAAGACTTTCCAGACTCAAATTAGGAAATAGTTGAACAAGAATCAGACTGTGAATTTTACACAAACATTTTTTCTGTATACTTGATTCATTGGTTTGGATCGTACTCATTTGAGATTTCTCCACCCAGCACTGTGGATAAGGCTTGGAAGCCACATTTCGATCTCCACCTTGGAAACCTTTGGACTGATCTGAACTGAACAATTTTCATGACACTTTTTTGGGAATGACCAAAATAAAGCGTGAAACATGGAATAGTCAAATCCGTTTATTTATGCACCAGTTCATTGGTGGTAACAAAAATTCGCTTTACGAGTCAAAATCTTAGCAAATGTGTGTCGAGTCTTAGTCTATTTGCAGAAAGTATGGGAAATCCTTCACCTGCTACTGAATAGATTCAGGATTGTGAGGAATGGGTTGGGGGGGTGGGGGGGGGGGGGGGTGCTAATAGTGAGCTGCTTTGTAAAATATTAAAAAGCGGGTCCCATCCCATCACCTCCTCTAGCTCCTGAGCAGTTCCTCATTTGCATTGGCATTGTGCTCCAGGAGTGAAGTGACAAAGCAAAGTGCTTCTGGTCTCAACGGTTTTCAATTGGCTTGAAATCCTCTTTGTGTTGGCCACCACCACCACCCCCTCCCCCTCCACCTCCATCATCCTCCTGCTTTGCTCGGCCTATGGCCATCCACAAAGGCCAGCAGCCCATCACCCTGCAAAGTTCTTAACATTTGGGCTTCATAATACCACACTACACTGAGAGAAAAGGCAGCTCATATGCAAACGGCCTGCAGCTATTGTCATCAAGGCTGGATCTGAGGTGTATTATATCAGGGAGTGCCATTTCATTGTGTTGTTGTCTTGCACATTATTAAACTGCCCTTTTCAAACTTTATAACATATTGTCACTGTTTAACTGTAGGACTATCAGAAGACAGTGACACCAAAGTAAACATGAAACCATTGTAACCGTCACACAATACTATATTGTTTCTGTGCAAAAACATCTCGAGTCATCAGCTTTTAATGAGCTAAGAAAAGCAGCCATGTTTTGCGTCAGTTCATGGGGGAAATGTTGGGTCTCTGTATATTAATAATTAATAGTAAAGAGTGTGGTCTGGACCTACTCTACATGTTAAGTGTCATGAGATAACTTTGTTGTGAATTGGCGCAATATAAATAAAATTTGATTTGATTTGATTCATTTTTCAGGGAATTCAGTGTTTGTTTATGTCGCTCAAGTGGCACAAGAATTTTCACAACACATTAAGGAATACCTCATCCTTCAGTTAGTCTGTGAAAGTCACTGTGGTCTCTGAGTGAATAAACACTAACACTGTGAATAAATACACAAAATAATCTTACCTCATCAGCAGATGGAGTTTGCCCAGTTTTCATGGAGATACTGGAAATATCACCAGTATATAATCATTGTAATAAAATAAATAAACAACGAAATGAATGTTGAATTAAAGACCCTTTTGTGTTTATTCTCTGTGTGTATCATTTCATTTTTGTTACTGTTGTCCACATGTGGTTTAATATTTCTCATCACGTGAGCAAATATACATTTTGTATGTATAACGGATGTTCCAAGTTACAATCTTTGTTTATATTGTATTGTATAAGACATCTCACTGTGTTGATTTTTAGAAGTCTGACTTACTGTTACATCACACAAACAAAACTGCAGTTAGTCGGGGGGGGGGGGGGGGGGGGGGGGGGGGGGGGGGGGGGGGGGGGGGGGGGGGGGGGGGGGGGGGGGGGGGGGG
>JBBPCS010005008.1:0-10843 GCA_037974645.1 Hollardia meadi | reverse complement strand
GGGGGGCCCCCCCCCCCCCCCCCCCCCTCTCTCTCTCTCCCTCTCTCTCTCTCTCTCTCGCGCTCCCTGCAGCAGCCATATTGGAATGCTGGATGTGGAGAGGGGAAGCAGGAACAGGCGACGAGAGACGGAGAGGGCGAGATAGGCAGGACCGAAAAAAAAACAGTAACTGTAACTACTCCTAGCTCTACAACTGAAATAACGGATTATTTACCGACTGTTTACGGCTTCTCCCGCCGGTAAAGTCAACACAAACCTCCCGGTCGTCCCCTGGAACAAGTCAACGTGAGTGATGTGTTTATGGGATTATTTGAAATGTAAAAGAAAAGTATGGGATGCGGTTGGTTTAACGTTCGACCTGGTTGGCTTGAGCTGTTTCCTCTCCCAGTTTTTAAATCAGTTTAATATTTATTCTCTTGGTTATAATTGGGGGATAAATCATAAGTTAGCATAGCTTTAAATTACTCTGACAAGAACGTACTTTTCCGTTAAGTAACTTGGAGCGGTTGAAAAGAAAAGTGACCTACTGCCACCAAACTCGTCGCCACGGTCACATGGAGTGAACGTGTGGAGTAACGTTAAATTAACTCTAGCCTACGGTAAATAAATGCACTGGATTAACCTACATTTGGCCCTTAATCTCTGTTTTAAGTATATTTTGTTCCCTGTATTCGAGGCTGTATGGTTACCTTGATTTGCCTCTGGATCAAACTGAACTCTTCCTTTCCGTCTTAATGGACCACTTTCTTGTTTTGTGTCAATCTGTTTCTAAATACTTTCATAAGCCTAACCGATCGGTCCAGTTATTTAGGGCTAGTAGAAAATAACTGTTACTTAGTTGGATGTATGATACTGTATGTGTCAGCCTCCACTACATCTAATTTTGCTGTTATGAATAGGATCAGGTGCATATTAGTTATGATATTCATCCAGAAATGTAGTCTTGCAAATTAGATATGAAACAATTGGTCGAATAATCAATTGGCAACAATTTTTGATTGTATTACTTAATAGTTTCAGTTAATTAACCAATCAAAATGCCAAATATTTTCAGGTTCTAGCTTTTTAAATGTGATGATTTGCTGCTCTTCTAAGTTTTGTATTATTTTTAAGTTGATTACCTGTGGGTTTTGGTGCGTTTTAACACATTTGAAGTCATCACCACAGGTTCTCAGAACATTTAAAAAAACAACAACATTTAATACAGTAAACACTTACTTGAGTTATCAAATCCATAGAATACGTGTCTTTGTTCCCTATGCCCAAATAAACATCCCGAGATTGTTCCTGCATTTCATTCATATTTCAATGCAGGTTGAGGCCCTCTCTCTCAAAAAAAGCACTGGTTTAAAAACATGTTTTCCCTTTGTTGTAACAAAATGCGTGTATATAAGTAGACATGCAAAATTTTAATGTTACTTCAACCAAGTGAAACATGTCAGAAACATGCTGCTGCTGCCCTCTGTTCTGCGTGAAAGGTTGCTGGAGCCTGTTTTGCCTTTACTTCATATTCCAGATGCAAGAAAATGCTAATGAATTGCAGTATCCCGAGGCCAGTGAAGCCAGTGAGACCCACCGTGTATTAATAAGAGCAGTGCTCTTCACATTTAAATTTGTAGTTCTGTGGACAAGCTAAACCTTTGTGTACTAATGTGATCCATGACTGTTAAGTTTATCAGGAAATCAAAGTTTCTTTCTGGTGATGGTTTGGATCTGCATGCACCTGCAGTCACAGTTTGAATGAGGTTTTCTAAATTCATATGTTACGCCCTTTACTGAAACAAGCTAAATTAGGTGTTTGCGATGGTGTAACGGTGAACTTCTGGAAAATTCTTGTCCTCTGAATAATAGCTATTCTGGTGAGATAAAAGTCTGTCAGGATTGACTTCCTGCAGACACCACTTCCTATTCAACGAGCCACTGTTAATGCTTTTTGTCTGGTGTGTTGCTTGTTAAAAGCACAAAGCGCTGTCAGCTGTAAAACTAAATATTCTCACCCAACTATTAAATTAAATGCAATTGATTGGAAATCACATTTATACAGGCTTGAGATGGTATTTCTGAATTGGTAGACAAGGCTCACGCTGCTAATTAGCTTAATATCCACTTGATTAGCTTGTATTTAGTTCCACTCCGGCTGCGTTCATTCAGCTCCCTTACTGTGACCCGGTGCTACACCACATGCAGAACTGTTTCTTTTATTGGTCGGTAAATTTGTATGGACAGCTGTGGCCAAGTCATACAAATTACATTGAAGTTCATCCCACTATAGCCTAAGTCTACTAATTTGGCAATATAGGACCAAAATGTATGCAGTGTACCCATTATCTCAAGTAGAAACGTATCATTACCTTCAGTGTATGAAACAAGTGGTAACATACATCATGTGGCTCTGTGATCATATGGACCCTGTACTTTAGGTTTTAGTGTTTTTTTAGTTTTTTTTTGCATTACTGTAGAAATATGAATTTAGTAGTAGGAAGAAATTAATTAAATTCAAAGGGAGTAGAGTTGATACCTACACATTTCTGACAGGACTTTCCCTGTGGCTGGTCTACAGCAGGCTAATACAGGCGTGGCAATGGTGAGTGTGTGTGTGTGCTTGTGTTTCCGTGTGTGTGTGTAAATTGCAGAGCAGTGCAAGAGGCCTGTATTTATAGAAACACTTGACTGCACTCAGAGATCTTACAGGAGCAATTCACTACCTTGCAGAGAACTCTACTCTTTGTACTCTGCCTTTCCTGTAAGGTTGTACTCTGTTTTTGTCCATTCATCAGAGTTTTCTGCTCGTTGCAGTCATCTACTATGTATTCTATGCAAGCTTGTTCTATTCTAGACAGATTGACAGGCAGAGCCAGAAAAAAACAAACTGCAGAGAACGACAAGAAGGTAACAAAGCCAGCACTCTGGCAGTGTCAGTAGATTGCAGTAAGTGGTGTGACTCATAATGACTCTAGCAATCACTGCAGACACATACTTTGCATGTGGAGGTATGTAGAGGTCCTGAATAAGAGCATTTGTGTCCTTAATGTGTGTCATAAGGAATTCATGATACCAAATTAAGTAATTTAATAATAGAAAATAAATAGAACGACTCTCAATTTCAGTTTGAGCATTTTTAAAATAACCTTTTTACTGTTTTCCTATCAAACATGGTGGCAGTTTGTTGCAGTGATTGGCTACTTCTTAACTATTGTGTAAATACTTGCAGCTGTGTCAGCTGTTTTCTTCGCCTACATCCTGCAGAAATGAATGAATTCTGTTTGCAAACTCACCTCAGGAATGGAAAAAACATGAATAAACAGTTGGACTGACCAAATGGCGTTCTTTGTTTTGTGCCAGTAACTTCATTGGTGTGTATGGCTAACTTTGTGTGTGCGTGTGTGCGTGCTCACACAAGTGCTGGCATGTGATTCTATGTGTCCTGGCTCTATAAATTGAGCTTCTGTCTTCCGTGGGACTTACTCCTCTGCATCCTCCTGCATGTGGTTTCAGCTGTGAGGGAAAAGGAGTGTGTGTGTGTGTTTTGTGAGCTTTTTGAGGCCATTCCCTTTGCTCCTGGATTGGTTGTAGCTGGGAAGCAGCCCCCACACGCCTCCGTACACACACACACACACACGCACACACACATACAGAGCACTTACTGTACATCCTCAAACATGCTGCGTCCCTCAGGAGCTGAAAGGAAAACGCCTTCTTCCTCTCAGCAGCAGAAATGCTGCGCAGATCTCTCCTAAGTGTTTATGTGTGTGGTTGTATGTTTGTTTGTGTGTACCTGTGTATGTGCATGTGTGATGCTGTACTATGATAATAACTGTGTTTACCCCTGATGAGTAAACATTATCCTGATTTTGTCAGTTGAAATATCTTTCATTCTAACTTGGGTCAGTGATATGTGTGTGTGCATTCTTGCAGTTTGCTAAATGAAGTGGAATTTCACAATAAGACAAAAAATACCTGGATGGTGGACGTTATCAATCATATTCTCTCTGACCATTTTCCCTTTAACTCTACAACATGTTGTTTTAATTAAGGATACTAATCATCATAAAGTCAGCCACATTAATAATCAACTAATGATTAAAAGAAAGGCGAGAGTTAGACTGATATCTGTGGGTATTACCCCCCAACTATAGTACACTATAGTCCTGTACGTGAGTAAATTATACTCAGTTACATTCCAGTGCTGGTTATTCTTAATTACTAAGACTTAATTTTTACTGCAAATATATACAGTATCTGTTCCAAATATTGGTCCCCTTGATTACTAATGATCAATGTCAACCCTGAAAAAACCTTATCGGTCGATCCCTGCTATCCCAAGTATGGATGCATTGATCTGATGTGCAAGATCTGTATCAGCACTGATACCGATCTTATTAAGCAGAACGTCTTAAATCACCCGTGATTTCTCATCAATGTCATTATAAAATATCACCAGGGACTGTTGACTCAGTTTTAGTGACACAGCGACCTCTGGTTTTAGTTCACTGTAAATAAAAATGACCTCCGTTCAGTTAGTTACACACAGATTTTAAATTTGGGAACAAAGAAAGGACTGGTGTGGGGTCTGTACTCGGTATTAGCAAATAAGTCGAGATATCAGACAAGACAACGTTGAATTGCATCCCTAATCCCAGTGATTGGGATATAAGGCTCAATGCATGTCCTATCTATTGTTGGTTCTGGCCAGAAACTCCCCTTAGTGCTCATTTAAAACATTAGACAACATGTGAGTAATGTCATGTAGTGGTAGTATTGAGAATCTGTGGGATTTTCCAAACATTTGAAAAGGATTTCACTAACTTGCTCGTATAGACATGGGCCAGCCATTACGGAGGTGAAATATCTGCAGAATATTGAATAATGGAATTTATATTGGTCCCAATAATCCAGATTAGTGCATTTCTAATTATTGTTTATAACCTTATATCTAACCTCTGTAATGTTTTAATCACTCAAACGGTGTCATTTAATGATGGTTATTGAGTGTGCGTAGTTGGAATTATTACAATCTGTAGGCCTGTTCAAGGAGGTGACTGTGTCCTATACAGTATTGCATTTTTTTCTGCAGTCGTGGTTAAAAACATGCACAAGTGGAATGGAAGAAAATATATTAGCAGGTTTTCTGAGCTTGTCCTAATACAGTTGTTTCAGTGGGTGTATCTGAATAGATGGAGCTCTGTATAGAATAGCGTTCTAGCACTGTGTACTGAAATTTGCTACAATGGCAGGAAATTACATCACAGTTAATGACTTGTCCCTCCTTGAGGCATGCACACACAAGGACACACACACACTACCTTCGGTCATGCAGGTCACTGGTGCAGCATGTCAGCTAGTGATGAATGGAACTGGAACACTGTGATTCCCTCTGGTATATATTTGTGTGTGTGGATATGGGTAGGTGCGTGTGTGCGTGCGTTCATACGACTCCTCGACTGAACCTAAAGGACTCCACAAACTAACAACCGCTCTCATGTTCCCTCGGTTTTCTCAAAAGCGAAGTAGTGACTGAACTGCAGTCGAGAAAAAGAACAGCTACAACCACTGATATTGGAAATAGGTTTCCCCCTCTCTGTGTGTGTGTGTTTATGTGTGTGCGTGTCTCGTTTGAGCGGACAGTCAGTGTAATTACATTGCAGTGAGTCAGAGAGGGAGCGAGAGAAAGAAGTAATTGTTGGGCTTTTGTCATATAGAGACAGAAAGGGGTGGGAGGAGGAGAGAGCTGGGTGGAGAAAAGAGAGAAAAAGAGAAAAACAGAAATAGAAAGATGAGGCAAGAAGACGGGGATTCAAGGAGAAGAGGTCACAATATGTCCTATATCCATATATTTTTAAACACATGAAAACACATGTGTAGAAAATGTCTTTTTACCTCCTTGACATTAATCTTTTTTAGTTTTATAGGCAGTCTTGGTGGTGGTTTCAGGGTGTCACAGACATCAAATGCACTTTGGTTAATAAGCTTATTTGCTTTCTTTCCGAGAGTTAGACCAGAAGACTGTAGGGTTGGGCCGATGTGAAACTGTTCAAACCAGTTTAATATTAGGCCAAATACCTGACTTGTAATACTGAATTTGACTACTAGGTATTGTGTGTGATTCAGCCGCTATCGAGTAGACAATAATGAGAAACTAAACCGAGGGACACATTGTGTTTCATTGCTCACAGCAACCATTCAACTTGAGATGCGACTTGTCCCTGTTTAATTTGCCAGAATATCTCAAAATGACACATGCCAGTTCAGTCGGTTTGCAAAGATTGCATTAGTTTGACTGTAAATGGGGAGACAGCTAGCCTTGCTCTGTCGAGAGCCCGCCAATTAACACCTTATATCATGTTTGTTTAATATGCGCAAAAACCCAAGGTTAAAAACAACAGTTTTACTCCTTGTAAAACTTGATGATTTTACTGGGGTTCATATGCAGGACTATTTCTTGGCTGGGCACAGTAACTTCCTGAGACTTTGATGATTACCTGGCAACGTGTCCCTTTTTAAACTAAAGTTTTCTTACATAGTAAACAAACAAAAATATAACATGTTAATTACACACAATAACACATGATTGTAACAGATCCAAGTTGAAAGCAATTGTAGGTGGTTGTATTCTTAAATGTTCCAATCACTTGATGGGAAGTTTGACTATATATATAATGATGAAAACGACGACAGCGACAACAACTACTTTTGCTACAGGCATTACCTCTTTTTTTTAATCTATATTTGTCATATGAGCTGAGGATTTAGACTCAGTCTATAATTGCTCGTGTTTACTAATAAAGATCGACTGGTTTCCAGGTTAAAACTGGAAAGCATTTATGTTGTACAAGCCAGGTACTTTATTGACACGCAGAGAGAAAGCAGACATCAGTGTCTGGCCAATCATATGACCTCATCTCTTCTCTAGATTCATGCACACACAAAAGCACACAGTAGAAACGTAGACGCATAGATCAGTGGTGAAACACCTGGTTGCAAGCCATAGTTATGACATCACACACATATTCACAGACTTGTGTGTTACCATAAACAGTGTTGCTGAGGTCAGATGTGGGTATAATGCCACACTGTGTGTCTGCTTGTGTCTCAGTGTGTCTGTCTGTGTGATTAGTCACCAGCATGCACACTCCTGTAACAAAGGTTCATTTAATAATAGTCTTGAGGCTGTCTGCACGCCCCTCTCTCTCTTTCTCTTGTTTTTTTTCTGTTTTAATCTGTTTCTAACATGGTTAGCAACTGCAAACACTAGAAAACCTACCAAAACATACTTTGGCAGATGTTAATTGTAGCCTACCTGGGCCCAAGTAACTTCTGTGTGTTGGAAATACATGATGTGTAAATAAATTCAACGTATGTGGTGAAAACCCTGTGTTGTTCTCTGGCTGTATGACACATTACTTGAAGATACATTAGCACTAGAGGGCGATGTCAACACACCAACTCCAGCCGGGATTCACAGAGCGAGGAAGGGATGACAGAGTGTGTGTGAATGACATCTTGGCCTACTAATCCAGTGGCCCATCAATCTGTTTTACTCCTGAGCAACTCTCATCTTGTCTCTCTTACTGTTTGCTTGCGTGTGTGTGTTTGTGTGTGTGTCTATGTGTGTGAGAGTAAGAGAGAGAATGGGCGCGCTTGCTTCTCTCTTAGCTCATTCATAGGCTTTGTGTTGAGTGTCAAGTGTCAATATAGTGCCAATTTAGAAGTAGACATCCATCCATCCATCCATCCATTATCTATCACCGCTTATCCTATGGAGGGTCGCGGGGGGGCTGGAGCCTATCCCAGCTGTCATTGGGCGAGAGGCGGGGTACACCCTGGACAGGTCGCCAGTTCATCACAGGGCTGACATAGAGACTAGAAGTAGACATATTGGACATAATATTAAGAGTCAGAGACAGCCAGGTGATTTTATGGCACGATCAGCGGAAAGCAGCCATAGATGGGACAAGGATGTTCATGCTCTCAAATGCTGACTTCTGTTGAGTCTTCTGTGATTCCTGACAAAACTGTTGGCCCATCAGATAACATGTTTTGTCAACCAACATTGTGCCCCTTCTTTAAAATCTGTTTTATGAGTCTTGAGAATAAGTTTGGCATTATTATCAACCCTTGAAGTTTGAGGTACCCAATTGTTTTTCATTTCATATAATCTTAAGGTCAAGGTTATAGTCTGTGATGGTTAACTCAAAATTAAAGCCCGACTTTACTGTACGGCTGCAAGTGTCTGAGGCTGCGTGATGTAAATTGAGTCTTCTGTCCATGTAAGGGAGGGGTCTGCAGGAACCATACGTGCTGATAAACGAACATGTTGATGTATACAGACACAATGTCGGCTGTATACAGTGGCACATATTAATAAAGAGAGGTTACAAAAAGAGAGGTCATTTCTGAGCTCATTGATTTTCACAAATGGCAACAACCAACCATAAAATGTAAGTAAATATGTTCACAAGTCTTTTTTTTAATTTTTTTTAAAAACCATATTCCTATAACTAATTTTCAGTGTATTTAACTATGTCATCAGTTATCATGATTTAAGCTTATGGGGTGAGTAAACTATCCTGTTACAAAATATTGGTAAAATTAGTTTAGGGTTTACTTCCCTCTCTATCCCTGCATGTGATTTGATTACAGAGTAAGTGGATTAAATGTGCACCCCTTGCAAAACAGAGTCAGTGGAACAATTGACTGTGACCCCTTATGTCTCCCATTTTCTGTCTTTTATTTGTTTTGTTCTGAAGATGGATGATGTCTGTAGGACAAAGTTGACTTGGGAACACTGGATTATGACTAATTGAGTTGCTCCTCAGGGCTGCATTTGTGTCAGAGGCAGAATAGCCAAAGGCAACACAGCTCTGCCTCACTTGTTATGTCACTCTCAACTCTGCCTTTAGCCCCAATATTATTTCCTCCTCACTGTCTCTTGTTCTCCATATCTTTTCATTGCTGTCTTTGTTTTATACCTCTTTTCCTCCCTGTTTCTCACTTGTTTTCGTGACGTTTAATCATTTTATTCTGTCTCTCCTCTTGTTTATCCCTCCATATATGCTTTCCCTCTGCCTCCTGTACATCTGGCTCCCTCTATCCCCCTCCTGGGACACAAAGACACACCCCCCCCCCCATTCCTTCCTCCTTTTTTCTCTTTCATCCCCCCCCCCCACCCCCGTTCACAGTCATAGGCTGCCTACTACTCCTGTCCCTCCTTCCCTCTTCGCTCCCCTGCTGCTGTGTGTGTCAGTGTAGTAGTTGTAGTAGTAGAGGGAGGAGGAGGCTGGGTTGTAAGCCTAAGCCGACATTAGCCATCATTACTGAGTTAGCTAGCAATCTGCACTAGCCCAAAGACCACAGAAGCCTGGGATTTTGGCTTTTCCCAATTAAGCTGCCTGTCAGGGTGGGAGATTCTCTTCTCTTCTCTTCTCTTCTCTTCTCTTCTCTTCTCTTCTCTTCTCTTCTCTTCTCTTCTCTTCTCTTCTGAACTTTAAATGGAAGGACTATACCATGGTAAGAAATTCTACATATAGTAGTGTGTGTGTGTGTGTGTGTGTCAGTACGTGGTTGCATATGTGTGAAACCATGTTATGTGTGCATGTACAGTATGTTCATGCACATGTAAAATTGTGTTTAGTGTGTGTGTTTGAAAATGTTTGAAAGAGCAAAAAAATCTATATGTTCTAAAATTAAAAATAATTGTTTAATAATTGTGCAATTGTGTGCATGTGGATTTAAGTCTTTGGTGTAGGTATAAATAGCAAATTATTGTTTATAAGTGCAGATTTGTGGTCATTGTAATATTGATGATGATGATGAAGAGAATGTGGAAGAAGAGGTGTAAAATAAGTATATTGAAAGGAATTGTTGATAAATGCGGTTTTGCAGTAATTAAAGGAATGATGATTTGGATGACAAATATATACATATTGGATATAATATGGATATATTACAAAACTGTAAAATATACAGTTGGATGCACATTTATACTTCCAGTTGATTCAATCTTGAGCTGTCGCAAGTAGAGCTTAAACTATTAGTCAATTTTTCCACCAACAGTTTTGAGTAACTTCTTAAGCAAAATATACTAAAAATGCATGTTTTGGTTTCAGGTGTTCAAATGTGATCATTCTGTTGCTTCTTTCTGTTTCATATCATTGTAAATTAAACATATTTTAGTTTTGGGCTGTTGGTCAAACAATACAAGATATTTTAAGGTGTTGTTACAGGCATTTTGTTTTAAATTTATTAATTTATTTTTTTTTTTACTATTTTCTAACATTTTATAGATGATTAATTGATATATTGAGAAAATAAATGGCAGATTATTGGAAAATGAAGTGTTTGGTTGCCTGAATGTGGGAGGCTTCAACTTGAAGTGTGCCTGTGCAGTGAGGGGGTTTAGCAGTCCCTGCGTCCATGTAATTGTGTGTGTATGTGGCGTGTGTGTGTGTGTGTGTGTGTGTGTGTGTGTGTGTGTGGGAGGCAGTATGTGTGAGGTGATACGCGTGTCAAATTAGTGGGTTGTGTTTGAATACAAGTGTGCATCCTTATGTAGAGTGTTTCCCACATGGCTTGGTGTGTAGGTGTAAGTGTGTCTTTTGTGTGTTTTGTGTACATTTGTGCGTGCGTGTGTTGTATGCATAAAGTAGCAATCCCCCTGCGGTGTTTTGTTTCTAGGTTATATCATCTATATTTCAGTATGGTTTAATATTTCGATCTTGGTTCATAATTGATGGAATTTTCCTAAACAAGAACCATAGTTTGGAGCGCTCTCTCTCTCACTCACTCACTCACTCACTCACTCACTCACTCACTCACTCACTCACTCACTCACTCACTCACTCAC
>JBBPCS010005007.1:0-10843 GCA_037974645.1 Hollardia meadi | reverse complement strand
TGTCAAACCCAAATGTTTTCAGTCTACAGCAAAAATAAAGGAATTGGCCTCACTATTCCAATACTTTTGGAGGGGAGCGTATGAGCTGAGATGCTGAAAATGTGATTGTGTAAAGTTCTTGTTTTCCTGACACCACAGAAACTTTCATACCTCAACTTTAGAAGCCAGGAAAACACAGGTAGGAGCCATGAGCACTGGATCTATACTTTTCAGGGAATACCTGCAAACAAGAAGAGATACAGATTTATCAACTTTAGATGAATAGGATTTAAGCACAAAAAAACAACATGTAGTAGAGATTAGTTAGCGCTTTAACACAAGTCAAATCATCAGTCAGAGACCACTCAGTCGACCACTCAGTAATTTTCAGATTGCATTGCAATAACTGAATAAAACAGATAGAAGCTCGCAAAAATGAACAGGGATAACATTTCAATGAAATCAATGGAATCACAAATAAAGGGAACCATAAATATATTTTTGTACAAGCTGGCACACTTCCTAAAAATTACATGACAACATGTGCTGGAGGTTAACTGACGAGAGAAGATGAAACCTTAGGTGGAATGATTCGTTAACAAGTTTCGGCTCTTGTATTTTAGCTGTACATAGAGGAATGTAGGAGCAACAGCCGGCAGAATGTAAAATTTCCAATTTGGGGGAACAAAATCCTAATTTCACCTAAGGCACCAACATGGCTAGAGCTGGCCCTGGACTCTTATGTGACAGCTGTCAGTAGCCCAGCAGGCGAGATGCTCCATGGTGCACTTGGATTTTATAGCTGAACTATGAGCAGAAATCTGGAAATCTGATGTTTTTACATCACAGATGATGAAGAAAAGCATTCAAACGCAAGTAGCAGGCTACAGGTAATGAGTATTTTATGTGTGACACTTTTTATGTGTGGCACTTTATATACACTATATAAAAAAAGGAATAATCAAATTGTTGTATTGAACAGCCAAATCCAATTTGACTGCTAAAATCCTGAGTTAGGTACAGCCCTAGTCACATGATCATAACTAGTCTACAAAATTAAAATAAACAATATAATGGTTTATTTCTATGGTTTAAACATGTCCCGGGATGGTAAAGCATCAACGGTCATCATCAACATACAGCATTGATCCATCAATCAGAGTTGATCATTCTTGACATTGGCCATGTGAGTTTATTTACCAATACCAAGTTTGTAGCCATGAAATCTGTACAGGGAGGTAGAGCTTGTTGCAGCATAAGTATCATGTCATGATGACTGAGACTGTAAACACGGTGCACAGACTGCAGGAAATGTTGACAGCGAGGTTTCTAAACTAAAGTCTCAGATAAAACTTATTCAAATATCACTTCATCGCTTTTATGCTGATACGTCTTCTCTTTTTTTTTTACCTGGCATAGAAGCGTTTGAAGTAGACAGTTGCAGTAGCAATGACCTGCTGCCGCAGCTTCAGGTGTTCCCCCAAAGCCTGGATCACTGAAAGAGACGCAATCAAACACTAAATAACATAAAATAAAATACCCTGACCTCATTATCTAGTTGTTGGATTGTTAACAGTAAGCACAAGTACACAGGATGTTAAAGAGGCAAAGACAATACTCACTATACTCTAATATATTGCAGTTATGCTGTATTAGTAACAGACATATGATGCTGTACATTTGATGCGGTCTTATTTAATGTTATCTAACAGGTATTGAAAATGAGGCTCAGGTAATGAAACATCTTTCAAAAATACCATTGGCAAAGAAAATCTGCAGCTTCCAATACTCCTCTTCTGAAAGAAACTTCAGATCCTTCTGGCGCTCTTTCATCAGGTCTTGCTTGTCCAGAACCCACTGCAGACTTGGACGGTTAAAATAACACATATTTATTTCAATACACTCACAGTTACGATGGTTAGTCCAAATTGTTGTACACCTACCAAGCTAGCTAGCGGGTAATTAGCACATAAAGCACGGCGTTAGTCATCAATCTTACTTTCGCAAAGCATGAAAAATCTAAAAGAAAGTTAGTTTAATTAAGCTTTTATGACAGCCTTTATCTTTAATAAAATGTCCTTGTCTTTATTTAAATAGGTTGGCTACTATTTATAAATCGTAGAAATAGTTCATGACAAACTGTTAGCTTTGACGTACGACTCGGCTAGGCCTCACAACACAGACGATATTTACAAAATAAAGACATAACACGTCACAATTTTAATGTAAACTTACTAATGAGAACTTTGCCAGAAGTTTCCAGCCATATCGCAACAGTTGAGGTAGAGAGAGGCACACTTTAAATGTATTACACTTTCCTACAAAGATTTGTGTCGCAGGGGCAAAGTAGTTATGCTAAACAGACGCTGGAGTAACATTAAAAACCTTCCTGAGATGGAGAACTCAATGGAATGGTTCCGGAATTTTTGTTCCGCAGTTGAAGCTTCAAAAGAACGAATTTATGTGTGTTTTCTTATTAAATTACGAAGCACATATCAGCATTTCAATTGGAAGAATACGGAAATGATAGATGGAATGATGAATGGATTTGTGGATCGGTATGTAGATTGACAGGTTGATGGATGTGCTATGAAACTAATCACACTAAATGAGCACCAAGGCAATATTATGAATAAATGTAGGGCAGAATGTGTAGTGGCTCCACACATTAAATTAAATGTAATTAAATTAGTGGTATAAGGTAGTTAGCTTAAGTCAACAGGGAATTGTGTTATTTGTTGTTATAAAATTAAGATTATAACAACCCCCCCCCATCCAACCGCCTATAATGAGTTAATTGACGTTACCTTGATAGATGTTTGTAGGGACGTTCACTCTTCTGGGTTGGTGAGGTTCAACATTCCTCTGTAGTGTTTGGGGACGGGCTGAGGATATAAAGACCCCACCACAGACTAAGAGGTGCGAGTGACCAGTTTCGAGTCTCCAGTTGAAGTTGCAAAAGAAAAAGCGTCAACATGAACCGCAGTCCAGAGAGGATGTCCTCATACCGCCGGCATTTCGAGGGCACGTTGGCCGCCACTCCCACCTACCAACTGCGGGTGTCCAGTCCCTCTCCCACCCGCAGGCAGACCCGCCACCGGTCGGCCAGCTTCACCCGCTGTGGGACGATGGGCCGCAGGGCCATTTCCAGTAAGGCCAGCATGACCAGGTGAGTCACCTGTCACAAATAATTGTGTACTGGCTCCTCTTGTATTCGATTTTATTTTTTTTAACTGCAGCTCAATTACATACAATTATAAATCACTACATCTATGCTGCTATAATGAGATAAATCCCATTGTACAGTGTGAGTGCATAATAAGCATTGAATGAATGAGGCCGTAGGTGGTTCAAATCAGAGACTGTTCAGGGGCAAATAAACAGATTTCTATGTGCCTTTAGAAGTCGGCTGTCATATGAACGTCAAATACCTAAAAGATCAATAAAACCTGTTCAAAAAGAAAACAAATATACATAAAACCCAAATTATGATTAATCTACTGGAAACTCTTTTCTGGTTTCATCAACAGCAGTGTGAGTATGGGAGCGCTGAGTTTTGGTTTGTCCATGGGACTCGGGCCAAAACTGGACTTGGATGCGGCTGCAGCAGAGAACCAGGCCTTTATTATGACTCGAACCAATGAGAGGCAGGAGATGGTAGCCCTCAATGACTGCCTGGCAGTGTATATTGAAAAGGCAAGATCTTGGTCTTCGGCTCATAACTTTAAAAAAATATATAAATTATTCCTACACAAAGCATTACAACAAAAGCATTTCATGTATAAAGCAATATACTGTACTAATTCAGATAGGTCTCTGTCTCCTGTAAATCTTCTAGGTGCGAATCCTGGAGTCAAAAAACAAGCTGCTGGAGGCCAAGATTGAGGCCCTGAAGAGCCGCCATGTCAAGCCATCAGGCCTCAGGCAGCTGTACGAGTCTCAGCTGAAGGATCTCAACAGGATTGCAGAGCAAATGAGAATCCAGAGGGTGAGAGAGGTCATATCTCATACCTGCAACATTGTGGTTCCTTAGGACTAGAATAAAATCCTGTTGTAACATTGGTGCTCCTTTATACCCCATTTACAAGGATATGTCTTTGGCAGCCAAGGAGGCGATGTTGGGCCAGTTGGACATGCTGAAGGCCAAACAGGATGAGGCTGTGGATGCCCGGAAAAAGACGGAGCATGACATCGAGACTGTCCGTCTGGTAAGAAACAGTGGAAAGTCTTTTCACATTTTCAAATTTACTCCTAGGATTCAAAGGAGTAGGTTAATAGATGGCGTATGAACAGAATTGGCTTTTATTTCACCAAAACCATTCAAACCTTATGTGGTTCAATGTCCCAGGATGTGGATAGTGCAACCTCAGCACGGATTGTGCTGGAGAAACACCTGGAACAGCTGGAGGCTGAGCTGGCCTTCCTGCAGAGAGTTCACAAGGAGGTAATGCATGTTTATCTGTCCGTCTACAGCATACTGTGTATGTGAGTCAGTGCCTGCTGGCTGGCATGCCTTTCATTTTATCATGAATAGTTTAATGGACTGATAATTGTTGCTATGACAGGTTATACGTGCATTCAGACTTCAGTGATGGATAGAGTGAGTGAGAAAGATCGTAAACATGGCAATTATCAGCGTGGTGTGAAGGCTCATGGGAAGCTAAAGGGGACAGCTGTGACTAACTTGTGGTGCACAATGAAGTGAACCTTAATAACATAAATACATGTTCCCATATGGCTGAATCGCATACCAGATCCAATACTGTTTCAACACATTTCTAAAATCATCTTTCATATAGCTGATTTACATTAGAGATACAGGAAACAGAGTATTTTAGTGCTGTACACATTGTAATTCTGTTAACTCTGGTTGTTTGTAATCCACTGAAAGGAAATTGAGGAGCTGATGCAGCAAATCTATTCAGCAACGTGCGTGGTGGACCTGACCTATGGCCTCCCAGACCTGCTCTCAGACAGATTCAGTCTCATTATGACAGCATTGCCGCCAAAAATTTACAGGTAGGGTGCAACAGCGAAGCCAGTGACTGATGTTAATGACACACGCGATCATTACTCTTTGGGTTATAAACGCATGCTAGATATACTATTGTAAGGCTACACAAAGCAGTGACAATCGATTGAAACACTGTTAGTTTTTCTCCAGGAAATGGACACATGGTACAGATCAAAGTTTCAGGACCTGAGCAACTCCTCCAACAAACACATTCAAAGTGTTCGAAGTCTGAGAGAGGAAATCGCAGGCCATAAGAAGGGTGTGAGTATGATTTTCTATTCTTGTTTGTGGTAACTACTACCACTTCTTAGCTGTGTGTATGTGTGTGTATAGATTCTCAGCAAGGAACAGGAACTGGATGCACTGAAGACAAAGAACGAGTATTTGGAGGCTCAGATTCGTGATGCAGTGGAAAAATACAAGAAGAGGGAGGAAGACTTGCAGGTAACTAACATGATGTGCTATTGCATTTATGAGATTTACTTTACTTGAGATTTATTTATTGAGATCACCGCCTACAGGTGAATAAAACATAACCTTGGGTTCATAGGAGATCATTTTCACAGTATGCGAACCTGACTGTGAAATGGGGCAATGACAAAGAGGAACATATTGTTTAGTATGCAGCATTCATTCAAACTTCTGTCCCGTCTGTTTATTTGTCAGGAAGCTGATCGAGGGGGAAGACAGCCGTCTGAGCACCATTGTCCAAAACCTGTCCCTAACCAGAGGCCTGCATCTCACTTCCAGTGTTAGCATGTGTGCAGCCTCAGGCTCAGCTTCAGTGTCAGTCTCTGATAGCTCTGCACCCACAGCCACTTCAAAGCTAGACGGAGCCCCCGGTGACTCGACCAGTAGCGGGGTTAAGAAAGTTCCGGTGGCCTCATCAGACTCCCTGACAGACTTAGAGGAGCAGGCAACTGAGATGTCTGAGAGGAAGACTGTCCTCATCAGGTAGAGGGTGACAGAATATCTATCGTGTAACATTTGTATTTGTTCTCAATCTCTTACTGATAGTCAACTGATAAAGTAAGATTTCTCCACCTGTTGCCCTTTTATCCCCAGAGTAGTTAAGACAGATGAGGACACCTATGAGAGCGACACACAGGAGCGCATCACCACCATTTCCGGAGCAGCCAGCGACACAGAAGAGGAATAGACCAGTGGACATGTCACTGAGCAACCCTTACAAATACAAGCTGTACACCAATGTTTCATGTCTTGTAATTCAGGTCACGCTTTCAATGCTTTGAAAATCAAAAATGAATTCAATGCTGAATTGAAGAGACAACACACTGCACAGTAGTAAGAGTAATTGCAACTTGTACTCAAGCAGCTTGTGCCCATTTCAAGAACGGTGTTTGTCCTCCATAGAGACTTAACGTCAAGAAAGATACACGTTATGTCCCGTCACTACTCTGTCTGCCTCTCCGCTCTTTTAATCCTCTTGTGGGTCAGGGAAATGTCTTGTAACGTAATAAACAGCAAGCACAAAAAGCCATCGATGTAAACTGAAACACTGAAAAATACACACACTTTACACAGAAACTGTTGTCTTTTGTCTTCTCCAGTATTTATTTATGCCAAAGCAGCAACTGATATTCAAGGGAACTACTACAACTGCTACAACTTCCCTCATGTAAACTTGTGATTTCACTGTCTCGAAAACAGAAGGAATTACATACAGTAATAGTTAAGAAAAGATTTGATTTAGTAGGAAGTTACATAATAACCAACTGAAACCATTATTAACATTCTTAATCTGTTTAAGACAGCTGTTGTTTTAATTATGGCATATATACAGTAAAGTAACTTATTTATATAACATAGAAATCCATCATTTCAGGTACATAGAAGCCCGATTAAGATACAATAACATTCCAAGAGTAGCATTCAGGTTCAATGTTAATATTCTTTTTGTAGGACAGAAATCTACTTGCCCAAAGTAAATTTTTACTTTCCCCTTTACAAATTGTTCGATTTATTAGCGATTATCAAATAACAACAAAGACTAAAGTTAATTATCATGTTGAATCGTATCCGCCTTGCTCTCAAACTTGTGTCAAACTGCGTAAAAAACACAGCCACTAACGGCACCCAACTAAACCCGTTTCCAGGAAAGTTGAAATGTTCCCTGCATGTCATTTTCTCACGAGTGCCCAATCGGTACTGCACATGTGCAACACTCAACAGAGAAGAGAAGGAAGTGAGAAAGCTCACTTCTTAGGTACTTCCATCATCAGCTTCGGACAAAAACAATGTGTTTAATTCTCTTGCCCGATCAGGAAAGCAAGTTGCTAGATTTATTAGCCCGAGGTGGCATTTTACTTGACCCGAGCAAGCAGGCAATCCTTACTGTTGAGCCCTGGCATTACTCAAAGTAGCATAAAATCTTGTCCCATCCCAAATGTCCCATTTCTTCACAAAGTCAGACAAATACAAAGAAATAGAAAACTAGAGTGAAGTACCAAGTGCAATTTAAAATTAAAAAAAATTTAGCACCTCACCAGAAAGAAGTAATTTTGCTAAATTACAACTTAATAATTGTTAAAAATAATCAACTGGAATTGCAGTCAAAAAGCACCAGTTTGTCAAGGCTGTGTGGTTTTGTGTTTCTAGTGCAATGGTTTGGGTTCACCCCCCACTCCCCCAGCGAGACGATAAACTGCAAGGCTTACTTCATGTGCCAGGTCATCAGCGCTCTCCTGAAACACAAATACAACATCTGTATGTATCAGAGAATAAAAGCAGACAGAAAAAGAACCAAGAGAAACTCACCTGTGTTTCTGCCTCGGCGTAAACCCTGACCACGTCCTCAGTGCCGGAGGGTCGTACAAAGGAGCGGGCCTGTCTGTACTTCTTCACTGAACTGTCGATGGCCTCCTGCAGTCCTGCTGGGCTCACTGCCCGTCTCTCTGCATCTGTTGTGTCTATCACCCTGCGGTCCGCTACCTACAGAAACCACAAATTACATTCATGTGGATGTGGCACTGATGGAAATACACATTATGCACTAAACACCAAAAAGGTAAACTTAAAGTAACACGTTACACACGTTAGCAAAACTCTGCTCTCTCCAAGTCTTTGAATGGGTTCTTGAGCAAGACACAGCCCATTCAATGCGGGCCTGTTGCGCCTCTGATACGCCTCGCCGTCTGTATAAACGTCACAGAGGCGTAATGGGGGGTCAAAGTTGTTCCGCCTCCGAGACGCCAACAGAGGTAGTAACAGCGCCTAACCGACATCTGTACAGCGAGGCGGAACGACGAGACGGCTGTGATGTTTTGTCGACATGGTTTGTGTGCGACCCTCAACCGGGAGACTTAAAAGCAGCTAGCAGCAGTTAGCAGCTAATTCAAAGAAGAAGAAAAACAGCAGAAAATGTTTACCAATTGTGGAGACAACGCGAGGTTCGGGAGCTACCTACCCTCCGAGCAGATGACGAGATCATCTGTCACATAACAGGGATGGTAAATGACTTTTATTGTCATGTTATTCCATTGTTTAGAAAGCGCTGCTCGTCATGCAAGTAAAACGTCACACTAGACTCCGATGCTGCTGTGTTACTCGTCACGCCTCTTTTCATTGATCAAAAGAGGTCAAATTAAAGTACTTTGTCTTGTAGGTGAAATTTAAGGACTCATAATGTCATTTTGGGTAAGACGTGCATAAGGCCATTTTTTTTGCTCATAAATCTGTCAAGTCAAGAAATAATAATGGAGCGGTAAAATTTTAAACATGTCTATCAGAAGCAGCTCTTCAGTTAATGAAGTGTTGGAAGAGAACTGAAGCCTTGTCATTAATCTACATACAATTTTTTTACAACAACAACAAAAAAAATCAATTTCAAAACCGAACATTTTTCCTAAAATTCAAAGACTTTCAAGATCTGTCAGAACCCTGAGGGATGCTGTTTTGTAGCTGCAAAGAAAAACTAGTTCCCTCCAGGATTAACTATCAGAAATTATACATTAGTATACATAAATTAATGAGCACCTTGACTTTGAGCTGCCTGTTTGGCAGGTCGCTGTAGATGGCATCCCACTGCTGAATAGTCATACCCTTGATGGCTAATATGGCTTCAATCAACAGCATGTCAGAAATGGCATCACCTACAGTCTTTAAAAGATTTTTTTTTAAAAACACAAAGTCACACATTAGAACTGTGTGGGTGTCATAATACTGCTGCTGTGCTTTAATGCTTCAGTGTTTGTTGGTGTGTGTGCCCACCTGGTTGATGACGTTCACACTGTTCTGCAGCAGAAGAGCCACTTTCTTCCTGTCGTCGTCGTCGGTACTGGGGTTCTCCGCTAGCTGCTGGATCTTCTCTTCAGCCGACTTACTGAACAGCACCTGACCATCACGCAAACACATTACGACACGTTAGGACTTAGGACTAAGAATGGCTTTTATTTCAGTGCTAGATTGGTGATATGTGATGTGTTCAAGTGAAGGTCTGATCTACTCACAGTTCCGTGACCATTGGCCTCGAAGTACACACCAATATCAAACTCCTGGGCTGCGTGATGAAGGTGCTTCACTCCAGTCTTAGTACACCTCACTATTACCTAAATCACATGAGAATGTGTGAGCGCTAATTTAATCATATAAGAAAAGGAATGAAGGAAAATTCTCACCTTCATAGTGTCTTCCAGATAGCATGTTGAGCTTCCGTTAGCATAAGCGGTTTGCACCACCCCTATCTTTAAGTCTAAACCAGCCTGTGTGAAAAGAAACAAGAACTATTCACAAAGAGTTTGCGTACATGTGCCTGCTTATTGTTTTGGTGTTTGCATCTGAGAGGATACCTGTGTGAGCAGCTCTTTAAGGAAAGTGCTGATAAGAGTAGCGATTTTGTCTCCATCCAGCAGGTGAAACTTTCCTTCAGAGTCAGTGTAATAGTAAACGATTCTGTCAGCATCGCCGTCAAAAGAACAGCTACGCTCACCTGGGTTCATCTTAATGCCTTCACAGAGAGGAGAGAGAGAGAGATGCAAGATGGAAGTGGTAAATTAAAAATGGCATTTATCTTTCTAATGTTCAGTCTAATACAGTCCAGCAATAAATTCTACCATTGTGAAGGTTGTAATATTGTGTTTTTTTCAAATTCAAATTTTGTATAGCATTATACAGATCTGTTTCTATCATTTATCATTGTTATTATTATTTATCTATAATGCAAAACAGGTCAACAGCACTAAACTGCATCCTCCTGTTGTGTTCGACTGAATTAGTTTTAGCTAGGTGTACCTCATAAACCGGCAACTGAGAGTATGTTACATTTATAGGAACATGTAACATCTGTTGGATTTCCAGCTCATTGTAGATCAGTTCAGAAGCAAACATCAGCAAAATTTTGCCTTATCAAATTATAATGGCAGATGCCATGTAATATGACTTTAATACCAAACATTAAAGTCATTATTTTTGGCAATTCGCTGATTAACAGACTCCATCTTGTGGTCAATGGCTTCATGTGAAATAAGCCACAGATATCATACATCACATCCACTGTTTTGTCACTTTATTTAGGAAGTAGATAAAAAAGTTCTTTCCTTTTAAGACAATTTCCATCTGCAATTTTTCTTCTCTCTTTGATCCATATAAGGTAGGGATGGACCAGATGCGATTTTCAGCAATTTTCCTATTATCGGAATTGCTTCTTTTTTTTTTTGACCGATTGCCAATAAAATAGATTGAAACTGTGCTACTTTGGCATTCCAACTTTTGACACTAAGATTTTCATTCATTTTTTTTTTTTTTTTTTTCAACTTGTCCTGTCCAGCAACATAGACATGCAGAATGATAGATCTGGATGCCCTATAGTGCCGGGCAGATTTGCTCTGCAAG
>JBBPCS010005005.1:0-10846 GCA_037974645.1 Hollardia meadi | reverse complement strand
TATAAGTTTAAGTTTATTATTATATTATAAAAGAATAAAGTGGGGTGGAAGTGGTATTTGCTTAGAAAACTGGTGTCTATGCCAGTTTGATTTGTAAGGATGTTTGCACAGAGCTGTCATTGCATGAGTGAGACTGTTCTGCTGATTATGTTGTTTATATTGTTCTAAGGTATTGTTATAGCAGAGCTATTAACAAAAGCTAAAAAAATGTGAGTGGAGGAGAAATTAATGTTCAGGTTTGGCAAGCAGTGGAATTCATGGAATTATATGTTTTTATGTTCTTATAATCAATAAACTTTAATAACATTAGCCACATGATGAAAAAATTCAAAAAGGATTTATTACTCACTGTAATTACATTCTAACCATTATGATATCCTTAGTCTTTGCAGGTAAATCTTCCATGTGTATTCTGAAAGATTTATTCAAGTCCTATATTCTTTATTTCATCAATATTCATCTGCAGAGAGAATTTACTCCTACTTAGGTTAAAACTGCCTTGTTTTGGTTTTGGCTTTCTTTCAGATGAGTGTAGCTGCAGTACTGTGAAAGAAAATTCAGGAGCTTCTCCCACAACAGCAGATCCTCTCTCGTGCTCGAACTGGCCTGGCTTGTCTTGTGACCTGCAGGTCTGTAGCAGCTGGGAGAATAATGAGGGGTCCGAACCACAGCTCACTCTGCAAGAGGAGGTGTTCTCTTTCTTATCCCAGCCACACTCACCCAAACATGGGCAAGGCCAGGGTGACCAGGAGAAGATGGCGATGGGAGATGATCAGATTCAGAGCAAAAGTGGAAGGCGGCATGAGGCCCAGCCTGAGGATGACTTTATCGGCAGTGAAAGTGATGAGGTATGTCTGCTCTTGTGGAGAGACATGTTACTTTAAATGTACACACAATCAAAATGCATCTTATGGTATGTTGCTCTGACACTGATGAGAATGTGCCTAAAATAAGCAAACACTAACAGTATGGACAAGCACCAGATTTCAAAAATATGATTTGTCCATATTCTGATGTGTTATTTAATTGATTAATTACGTCTACAGTTGGATTTGATTTAGTTTCATTTTCAATTTCATTTGAAATGTTATTTTTTAATTTGATTGTGTAATATTTCACAATATACATTTAACACTAACAGTATGCCATATACTTTAACTCCACAGTTCAGTATGGTTATTTATCATAAGATAATATAATAATGGCTCTGAGACTTATAATAAAGAATAATACTTTTCTTTATGCTGAGCAGGGAAATTAAAATGTTGAACTATATACATTTCTTCAAAGAAATGCTAATTGCTTTTACTTATTTAAAACTTCATAATAAGTCTGATAATTCAGACTTAAGAATCTCATTTTGTTGGGCAGCTCATTAGTTAAGCTTTAATACATTTTTTGGCATCAAAGTAATGTATTCTGTGCACAATGTAAAAGACAAAATCCACCCTAATATACAAAAACCTAAAGAAAAACAATTCAATTTCCAGATAATCTATAATGGAGTCGAGCAGAGAATAGTCCAGTAGTTAAAACAGTAAATGTCAGTTTTTGTTAACTCAGGCACTCTCTAAAGACTCACTTATTTCCTTTAACATTGTGTGCATGTGTGCAATAACAAAAGTCGAACCACGGTGATCTGGTAAGACAGTATAAACAGTATAAAAGAGCTTCTGTTTGAAAAAAATCTGATTCTTTCCATGGTGACCTTTGTAAACTGCAGGTATGGTATTTTCTCTCTCAAATTGACATTTTCCTTTAGATTTTGCATTACTTTTTGGTTTGAAGAATAGTTTTATTTCTAGTGTATATTCTTCTCTGTTGAGCATAATCTTTTAAAGTTTCTTGGCTGCCATTTTACATCATTTACAAGTAAAAAGTGTCCTTGGAACAAAAATAAAACAAAACAAAACAAAACAAATCACGACACACACACACACACACACACACACACACACACACAGGTTGTATGTATATGTGTGTAAATGATCATGTAGATTTCAAATTTCAAAAGCTGCCCTAATAATTAACCTATTAACACACTTTCAAATGGACCAAATGTGTTATATAGCTTATAGAGTTGTTTTTCTCTCCACCCTCACATGTAGAAAGAAAACACCATTGCACCTTACATTCTGATAAATTAACTGATAGCATCTTCATTATAGTTGGTGTATATAAACAGCTGAGTTTGAGACAAAATGCATGTCCAAAAATACAGCATATAATAATATTTAGTTTAGTTTACTTTATTAATTTAATCTAATTAGTGTGTCTGACTCTCTAAATGTATTAATTATTCAAATTAATAAATTTAGTTGTATCGGGTCAAGAAAAAAGCATGCAATTTTATTCTGTAAGCACAGTAAGTATTTTTAAACAGAGATGTTCATTTTGGACTATTCACCAGAGAGGAGAAATAAGAGATGTTTGTAATATACAGAGTTGCTTTGCACCTTTTAGGTGCAAAATGATCAAAGAGGGAATTAACAGAGTCTGATGTTAAGTATATTTGCATAGACATAGTTTTATAAAAATATTCTACTGTTGTCCCTGACACAAGATAAAAGAAAGCAGCTCCATGAGTTATCAGCAAAAATTCTAGATCATTTTGGAGGTATGGTATTTGGATTTTTGGTATGCCTTTTAACACAGTGTAAAGATATTCAAGCAAGGCAGCAACATCACTTCATAACTGCTTGTAATGAAATTAGTCTTTAAATGTAGCAGCAACACAACTGTCACCTTTACTGTCAGGTTAAGAAACATTCATAAAATTTAAATTTGGAAGGACTGACTCATAAGGACTGACTCATTAAGAAATGATGCACTGTCACTATTATCTAGCCAGGTTTCAGTTAAAAGCACAAATTCCAGATTATATGTAGTGGTAAGATCAATAATTAATAAGGATTTCTTGTTAAGAGATTGAATATTCAGCAGAGCTACCTTTGTAGACCTCTAGGTGGACCCTGACTGAACATGGCAAGGAATTGGCCAGATCTGATGACTGAGCACAGTGCACCATTCCCCTACTTACCTATCAAGACAGGAATAGAGAAAACTACTGGCACACTGGGTCCCAACTTGTTCCGGGAACCTTCATGTGTGAATCGTCCTTGTAGTCTGGACCCAGCTGATATCAGTTAGAGCTCACTGAATTTAAGCAGAATCAGTGGCACTAAGTGGATGTTTAATACAAGTACGAGTATACCAGGGTAAGGGTTAAGAGGTAAATTTGGTGGCAGCAGTGACCAGCTCTTCCATTAGGGGAGTGGAGGGGAAGAACGAGACTGAAGAGAAGGGAGAACTGAATGGGGTTCAGGAGGGGGTTGAAGAAAGTGAATCCTCTAGTTGCCATGTGAGATGGAGACTCACTCCCTTTGTTCTGACATCCCTCGTGTTTTAAACGCAGGCCATTTCTTCAGGCTGAGATGGCTGTTCTCCTTCAAAGTTTCTCGTGTGTGGTTTTATGTCTGGTTTTGATTCTTCTTATCTCTTGTCCTTGGCAGAAGGAGTAGATGAGTGATGCAGGAAGTAAAATAGATTAGAGACTCTTAGACCTGACTTGTTGAGGCACATTCCATCTGCTTTGAAAAGATGTAAAAGAAGAAGTAAAACATTGCACTGTATGTGGGGTTTATATAATTGAAAGCCACTTGTTCAGTGGAGCTGAGTCTGTTCAATAATCAGTAGTTGTGTTTCACTACTTCTGATTGCTGTTTCACACTGTCCTTAGGCCTTAAGTGGACTATGACATTTTTCACAGTACTTTGCGCAGCCAGGGATTCTTTTTACTATGTCAGAGACCAGATCCCTGGGAAAACTGTTTCAGACCTCACTTCATGACAGCTTTTCGTCCAGCTTTATTGTCCACTGTTAGTGGTATCACTCCCATACAGTTCATTGATTTCATCTTTCACCTTTAATTGGTGGATCTTAATTTCATGCACTGCAACTTCCTCAAGAGGTCTATGAAAGTGTGGGGGTCATGCTTGCGTAGTAATGAAGAAGTGAAAAGTGTTAAAAAATATATAAGGTTGTAACCTTTTGTCCATCCATCCATTATCTTTTGCTTATCTGGGATCGGGTTGTGGTGGCAGCAGATTAAGCAGGGTATTCCAGACAATTAATTTACACATATCCAGGAGCTGCTGTCCATTCTAATAGCAGAAAAGACAATGATATCAACAAAATAATTTAAGTGGAGCGCAGAGCAAGAAGCAAAGCATCTTCACTGTTAGAAAGCAGGAAATAATTTGTTTGAAGATATGGGAAAGAGAGCAAAACATTGAATTGTTTATCTGTGTTAATTCTTGCCTTTCAAAAAAAGGTTGTGTACATACAATAGGCTTGCTTCTGACGAAAATGGCATCATAACTACACCGGAGGCCTTAAAAAGTCCCAAAGTTCCACTAGTAGCTGTGCTGCACCTTGCACTCATAGCGGTTTAAACAGACTGATTGGCCATTCTTTTAGAACCCCACAGTGTCACCAGCAAGGCAACTGAGGCACGTAACATATTTCTAGGGCTATGGATGCAAGCTTTGCTTAAATAGATACACAGTATAAAGTGCCAAACATAAAACACAGATTATAGACATTTTTTAAAATAACACTTAAGCTTTGAGGTGCTATGAGCTTTTCTTGGTAAGCCTCCATATTCTGCGACCCTGGCTACAGTGATATATCAGAGTGTGGTTAGTTGCCCTCTGACAGAAGTTGGCCTGATCTTGATTTTCATTTAATGTGGCACGTTGCTCATTTCTCAACTTGGAGTAACATCGTCTTTCAAGGTGTTATATTCAAGGGTTATTTTTAGCTAATGGTTGTTCTTAAACATAGAGAAATATTTAAAGTGAAACATCCATCAATCCATCCATTCATCTATCACCCCTTATCCTGCAGGGTCGCGGGGGGCTGGAGCCTATCCCAGCTGACATTGGGCGAGAGGCAGGTTTGCCAGTCCCATCACAGGGCTGGCATATAGAGACGAATAATCGTCCACTCACATTCATACCAAAGGGCAATTTCTAGTCACCAGTTAACCTAATGTGCATTTCTTTGGACTTAGATTTTAATTCTAATTAAAACGTACATGTCTTTGAACTGTGGGAGGAAGCCAGAGCACCCAGAGGAAACCCACGCAGACATGGAGAGAACATGCAAACTCCCCGCCAAGAATTGAACTCAGGACCTTCTTGCTTTGAGGTGATAGTGCTAACCACTGTGCCGCCTTATAGCAAAGCAAAGCAATGAATTAAGTGTAAATTAAGTGTATGAACTATTTTTGAATTGCATGAGATACAGTAGACCAGAGTAACATTTGTTGTATTTTAAAGGAAATTCGATACCTTGATTCCATAATAACTGAAGGAATGGA
Organism: Hollardia meadi; assembly: GCA_037974645.1. Taxonomy (NCBI): domain Eukaryota; kingdom Metazoa; phylum Chordata; class Actinopteri; order Tetraodontiformes; family Triacanthodidae; genus Hollardia; species Hollardia meadi. Next base: position 5,463 of record JBBPCS010005005.1, on the reverse strand, counting down.
GTATAGTGTAGTATGGTATACTATAGTTAACAGATACTCATGATAATTAAATGCCAACCAAACAGCCCATTTCTACATGCCCTCAACACTCAGGCTGGCTCATACACTTATACCCGCACACACTGCAAACCCACTTGCTCACAGCCACACCCATATAAGCCCTTTCAATAATACATGTAGTCCGTGTTTATTCACTTGCACTTATGAAAATGATAAAGCCTAGAAAGAAAGGAGAAATCAAATATCATATGGAACAGATGAGCAAAAAGCCTTAAGGGCTGGATAATCTTTCACCTGAAAACAAAGCTCAGAGATGAAAAAATACACCTCAACAAGAGACAGTAGTAGGAAGAAATAGAGAGAGAGTCTTGCAGACCTTTGGGAAGCTTTAATCAGTTTAATTCATGAGAGACAATGGGCCCCATTTAAACGATCTATAGCACATTTTCTCAAGTCCATGGTGCAAATGCTTTAAGGGCGTGTCCATCTCCATTTTGCTAGTTAAATAGTGCTTAAATTAGGGCTAAAGGCAGAAAGAGGATGTATTTAGTCCCTTAATTATTCATAGAAGTGTTTTGGGCGTAACATGAATTAAACCAATCAGAGTGTCATCGTCCAATTCCTTTAAAAGACAGGTGCGCGTGCACGGGGCACATTGCTATTTATACAGCGACACTCGTCTCTCAGAAGGACAAGTACTGTATGTAGCCTTTGGCCTGTGGACCCTCTGCCGTCTCCCACTCCCTTGTCCCATCAACAATTCTATTTGACTGCATATGAACAAATGCACCGATCTTTAACTGAGGAGAAGGAGGAGGGCTACCACGCATCCCTGTGTATGTATGTAAGAGAGATGTGTGGATTGCAATCTGTATATCGTGTCATAAAATAATAATAATATAATTCTGATTAATAGCAGATGGGATGCAGATGGGTAAATAAATACATCATTAAGGAGGAAAATATTAGTTACATTACCTGCAGCAATCCCATAGAAGAAGAAACTACATGTGTCTCAAATGTGTGTCAATACATGTGTCTACAACCAATACAGATGGGCACAAGTACATTTGCTACTTACACAACATGGCCACTTTGCCCCAGGCTTAAGATAGAGCCCAATGTCTACATTATTAACTTAAAAAATGTAGGTCTGCAGGCAATCTGGCTGTAAGTTTTCCATTAGGGTGAATGTAAGGTTTGAATGGTGGCTCTGAGAAGTTTGTAGCTTTCTTCTGCATGGTAAACGGCAGCTGTGGTCAGCTTTGATTAAACAGTTAAAATGGATTCCAACTGAGACAGTTTTACTGCAAAAGAAAATGTATCAGAAAAGGACAAAAACTTTCCCAGTCACACATATACTCAGTTTATCCCAAAGCAATAATATGTTCTCCAGTATAGCTACTTGCCCAGTTAGCCTGTGTTTATTTCTGTACCTACTGCACAGATTGGTGTGGGTTTCCAATGATGATCATTTGGTTTACCTGTGTTGTTGGGCATAGAAGTGGTGTTTGCTGCAGAAACAATTAAAAAAGTTTTTTTGTCGCTCTGAAACTGGGTCACAATTAGAATCATTTTTTAGTGCTGTGAATTCAGTTGCCATCCTCAGTAAAGGAGCAAGTTACAAACTTATCTGAATCTAGTCTCTTTCAAGCCTACAGGGATGCATGTTTGATATTCAGAACTTTGGTTTTTCAGTGGAGTATTCCTTTGATGTTGAGGGAGAACTGTGTGCTGTGTCTGTATGTTCAGTGTGTTATGCAGTCTGATTGGTAGGTGACAAATTTTTAACTACATCACTGAATGTTAACTTTGAATCTGAAGGTGGGAAAGAATAGCAGATTTAAAGGGAAATGCCATTAGCCTTTATGAAAGTGAGGTTAATTTAAAGCTAAGCCACCACACCTGGTCAAGGACTGTGTGCCATCTCATTATCGTGTTTCATTAAGCACACATCAATCTAAAGGGCAGAACACAACATCAAAGTTGTTCACTCACCTTAGGAAACATTAGAAATATACATAATCATATACTAGGCCATGTCTGTTCATCCTTTCATGGTGTGTCAGTCATTTTAAAGAATTTGTTCGCTTAGTCACTGTATTTCTTTCAGGATAAGAGCCACGCCATGTTCCAGCATCAAAGAGCTTGTGTTGGGTCAAACCCTGCTACTCCCAGATCTCCCAATCCAACTTTGGATGTGCAAATTGAAGTCCTTCCTGAGTCTCATAACATTGATCAACTAGCACCACAGCACCTCAGTCCAGCTGCCACCAGTTTGCAGTCTCCATCCATTGGGAGAGCTGAACCAGCTGGGATTGTCCCCACACGCTGCCTCTCACCCAATTCAACACCCAGCAGACATGAGCACAAGTGTGGCCCAGGCGGATCAGGGGTAGTGGACAAGATTGTGTATGGGAACAGCAGTGTATCACTTTCTAGGAGACTCCTGCAGGAAGTCAAATTGGATGACTTCAGACAGCACAAGGTACTGCTTATCTCTACAATTTGAACAAAATTTACTTTGTAGTCTGAGTCTTTATCCAGAGAGCTTTGACTGTATATATGGATTTTAAGACAAAAAATCAAACATATAATTGACTAAAATTTTGAACCTCATACTTAGCTGAATTGCTATGGATTGGCCATCCCCCCTAATTATTTCCACTGTGAGATGCTCATAATGATGCTATATTACATTTCCACGAAAGCCGTTGCCAATTTGGATTACCTCTAACTGTGTCAACACTTACAAATCAAACATCATTCTTTATCACATACATTTATCCACAAAAACAAGCTTGATATCCCAACAAACGCCTTCTGTATTTGCAATGACAATCTGAGTTTATCAATTTGTAGCATTTGTTGAGAAAAAGCAAGCACATGGCTGTTTTCTGTAAGTTTTATATCCTGGTGAAAAGTGAATACTCTTTAAATCAAAATCATTTAGAAAATATTTTTATTATTATTATTATTTAAGTATTTTAATCTAATGACTGTGAAATGAAAGGGGATGCTCACAGTACTAAAATCAAGGAGAATTAAGAGCTACAGAGCTTTAAGCTTCATTAAGCGCATGCTTTCATTTTATGGCCCGCAAATTTACTTTGTAGTTTGAGCCACTCCAAAGAATCTCTGTAGACAACTGTTTCCACCAAAAACGTTTTGATAAATCTGCTGTACACTATTTGCCAAGCACCAAACATTGGACAGATGAGGCTGGTGAAAAAACATCTACAATAGCAGCCTTGACCAAAGATCCACACATTTTGTCAGGAGTTGGTGGAGATCACAACAGAATAATAAAGAGAGTAAAAGTTTTATGTTTTTCTTCCCTCAAATTTGGTTAATGCAGCTTGGTTAAATAAACATTAGTTTTACACTTGTTTACAGTGAATGTTGTTGCATCCCGAAGTCTTCAGTCGATGGACTTGGCTCAATTCATTATCTGTTGGGATGTACAGAGTGGGTTTTGAAGGCCTTGGGTCAAATGTGGAGTTTATTAAAAGATAGTATTCTGTTGAGCTGTCTCTCTTTACCCACAATAAAGTGTGGTCACTGCTGAGTTGGACAGCTATGGAGGACTTATGGAAAGGTTTGTAATGCAGTTCCAAGATAGATCAGACTACTATATAGACTACTATAAATTGAGGTAGACTACTGCTCCAGCCGAAAAGATCCACCATCAGAGGATAGTCAGTGTGAAAGATCACAAGGCTGAAGGGAAATCTGTCACTCGGCTATTACTTTCTGCATTTATACAACTCACTGCTGAGACATATCCCAGCATCCTTCATCAGTGCATCTCCTGACTGTCGATTTGTGCCAACTTCAGCAGGCAGCATGCAGTGAAGGCTTTGACTGAAAGGTTGTCAGAGAAATATGACAAGGAGCTTGTTTCCCTCCCTGCAGCCCTGGTTTATTGACTGCCATCGATTCAACACGAGGGCAACACCAGGCTTTCTTACATTTTGTCACAATCAAATTAGCATAGTACTTCATTGATCCACTCTTAAAAGACATTTCCTCAGAGGGTCAAAACAATTAATAATGTGCAGCACTGCCTTGAGCTCTGTCTGGGACACTGACTGTTTTAAGATTTACACTATTTGGTTGGTTTCACAAAACATTGCATCAGCTTTGTGTATTGAGTGTGTCTGTGTGACTGACTAAGTGGAAAGCAGTGTCATTGGGATTGCCTACAAAGAATTAATTTCTGTTTTATAGGTGATCGTTTCAAAGATAGGAGATGACAAGCCACTGAAGCCTGTTGATTCCAGCAGTTACAACTTCCACCTGCTTAGCAGTCTAAGAATGCATGGGGATGATGATAAGGAGGAGCTTCAAATGCTGGCAAGTCTAAAAAGGGAGCAGGAGGAAGATGAACGTAAAGCCTCAGGCCTCAGTGCATCTCAGATCCACCAATGTAACGTCAGCATCAGCATGAGCATAGACGACGCCTCTACCTGGACCCACATCTCCATGGTGTGTACTGTCCTACTCCTCTACTCTTGATCTTCTTCTGTTGATTCTTCTCTAACTAGCGACACTCATGTGCAGCTCATCTACTATTCACAATCATTAGCAGGTTATACCTTTTTCTGTCTCTCATCTGGAATAATTTTTTTTTGACCCTGGCTGATCCTCACCTTTGCTAATTTTCATTTCAAGCCATCAACTCTTGCCGCCATGAAGTGCTAATGCACCTCTTTCTCCAGCATGTTTTCTGCATTACAAAAGATTATGGAGATAGAAACACATTAATTGGCCTCTTAGAGCTTTTAAAAGTACACTGGCATAATATCCACAGTTTCCCCAGTGACTAAAAAATTATTTAGGTCATTTGAAACAATCCCCAGATGTCTTTTTAGAATTCAAGGATGGTATAGTTTGCTCTTGGCTATTGAAGGTCATTTAGACCTATGGTCCATTAACATAAGCATTTGCACTTATGAAGAGAGAGCACTGCCCTGCCTGGTCCTACTGGGTCCACTGTAGGATCCCAAGTGAATACAATAATTACAGATGCTCGAGTTATGGGGTTGTTAACATTTGCCACAGATGCAGCTATTCATTAATACACTGAGATTCAAGCAGAAAAGAATGAATAGCGGTGTTACCACGGGGATGATCATCTCATGGTTCCTTTTTGAGGACACAGCGATGTGGTCACCAACAAAAACATGAATCTTCAGACCTTGCAGTAGGTACAGTTTTCCATAGGGACAGAATTAGATTTACATCTGACTTCATCAAACCCTGTAGTGATGCAGAATCAGCTGCAGTGCTTTACAGTTCTAAATACACATGGCAACAGCACCACCATCAGCATATTAAGAAAACGCTTGCCAATTAAAAAGAGATCAAAAGGGATAAATAAAGCCATAAAAGTGTTTTTAAAAAAAAATACAAATATGGTATTGGTGATACTGTAACAATTATATATATATATATATATAT
>JBBPCS010005004.1:0-10846 GCA_037974645.1 Hollardia meadi | reverse complement strand
AAATATAATATTTGGACATTGGGTGGGCACCGTTGTGTGTAATAAAATTTAGTTTATTTCAATATTCCAACCCCCCCCCCGCCCCCCCCCAACTTCTCATCGTGGGAAAGAGAAGAAAAAGCCCTGAAACTGTGGCTAACATACTGTGCCAAGACAACACAGGTCAGTTCGAAAACATCCCAGTTTGCTGTAATAAATGGCGCAATTTGTGGCACTTTGCGTACTTTATCTAAGTCAGTATGGCCCTCTGGAAAAAAATGTTGCCCACCCCCTGGTCTAGACCATACTTAATTTTTAATGAATATAATTACACAGTCTACAACAGAAACATATTGTTTAATGTTACTGCCTAGGATTGCATTTTGTCTAAGAGGTACTCATGTTCATGTGTCCACTCTCTGTAGATGCTCAATTTTTGTTGTATGCTGGAATGAGAACAATATAGCAGGGTCACTAAGCAACAAGGTGGATTATATAGTTAGTGTAAGAGGCAATGGATAAAATTGGAGCTCCTGAAAAAGCAATGTTTCAAACAGTTAACATACAGTATGTACAGTCTGTACTGTTTGGGGCAAATAAATAACACTGCAGTGGTCAAATTCTCGTGAATAATGCAAGGCAAATTTTTGTGTCATGTTTAGTCTGAACACATCTTAATGGCAAAATTAAGACATGTCAGACACTCTGTCATTGTGCACCCTTACCCAGGTGTGTGGCCACACACTGATCTACCATCATGTAAAGCCCTTTGAATTCTGGACCACAAACATAGTGCATACACTTTTTACTAAGCCATGTCCATAGAAGGTGCTACACGAGTGCATTAACTTATGAACATATACAGAGCTAGGATTTAATAAAACTGCTCCTTTTGAGCACCTAATAGACCTGTAGACCTAGTAAACATGACTTCCTGGAGGACATTAAGATGAAAAAACATGTACACAAAGTACTGATCCACCGGATGTGTTATTTTACATTCTTGTCTTTTCCGCCTTCATGCACAGCAGGCGTTTTCAGTAATGTGAAAGACATGAAGTTGCGAGTTGCACTGAAGAGCTACTGTAGCTTAGACAAGTTTCCTTTGACTGTTAAAATGTATTCTTCATAAAACTTTATACTTTTGGAATAGAGCCAATTAATGTGGTTACATCTAAATCAGAAAACACCTACTTTATCATACAATAGTTCTTGAAATAGCTTAGAAAGACAGAGGCTGGAAAAGTTCACACTGATGATTTTAAGATCTGCATTTATAAGCAATATTGGACGATAGCTAGATGGGAGTGTGGGATCTTTATCAGGTTTAAGGAGGAGGCTAATGTTGGCAGAGTTCATGTTAGGAGGGAGCGTGCCAATTTCCTTAATTTGCATAAATTTGCCTATAGCATTGTAGTTGTAATTTATTCATGAATATTTAATTTAGTAAAAGACCAAGGCCCCATACAGATGTTGGCAGAATTTAGAAAAGCGCTGGGGTCTGATTTACCTGTACTCCTTCACCTATCTACCCAAGTAGCACAGGTTTGCATCTGTTGAATCTTTATACATGTTTCATCTCCATTGCAGCTTTAGACCAGGTAAAATTTTGGAGTTTAATTATGTAGGCCCAATGGTGGTTTTGAGAAACTAATTTTTAGACAACAACATCAGACACATGTGAAAACACTAAATATTATGAGGGTCGCTTACATGTAGATATCTCACAGCTATCCGCCCACAGTAATCCTTTCCCTGTCTTCAATCCTGAGGGACAGAAAAACTGTGGCCCTGTCTTTACCTTTAGACAGATTGTTAAGTACAGTTATATCATTTAGGATGAACTGAACAAAGTCTGTCATTTTGCTAAGTTCACTCATTGGCAGTTTAACATGGGTTTCCATGTGTCAAGCTAATGGACAGAGTGCTGCCTTTGGATTTGTGGTTTGTGTTATAAAGACCTACAAACAATTTTTACTGATGATGATGATGATGATGATGTCATGGCCATGGGATTAGTCACCAATGCTTAACCCAAACTTTGCTCACTCACCCCATATAAGTTACGTAAGCTAACTTGCATATGCAACTTCAAATAAGTCGTAGTTGAGTTTAGGTTACACGCAGGACACAAACACAAACAGCAGTCTCCTGCATTTCATCCATCCATCCATTTCATCCATCTCCCTATATTGACTGTCTCACTTTCTGAAAGTCTTCGTTCTACGTCACCTGACTTCCTACTTTGATAATAATTAAACCTACTACATATCGCTACCAACCTAAACATAAGTCATTTTAACGCTGTTCAACAGTCAAGCAGTGTTTTACTTTTTCTGGTGAGGAGGGGCAGGTGCTGGAAAATTAAAAAAGAAAAATTTAAAGGATCCTAAAATGGCTTACATGGTTACATTTTGACATTTTGGGAAATTTTGCTCAGTTGTTGAAAAATAAAAATCCATGCCCATTTGATAAGACAGATTCAAAACTGCATGAAGGTCTAATTTTTCACTTGCGGGAGCTGTGATATCACTTTCGACCTGCTTCAACTCTTTAAACCACACTGAGCTAAGCACACCATTAGTGACACACAGAGATTAAACTAATATCAATCTTTTTTATCTGTCTCTGGGTGGCAAATGGCAAACAAATTCCAAAATGCTGAACTATTCCTTTAAGATTTAAGCATATTTCTGATCCTAGAACAGTACTAACCCTAACCCACTCTGTAGAACAAATAGAAAACTGACTCAACAACATCTTCCCATCTTCTATTGTCCTGACTTAAACATCACCATCAAATGATCAACTAAAAGTATAATGAATAGAAATTATTTAAATTTAGGTTTATTTGTTAAAATGTTGTGGTAAAGTAAATATTGGTAATTACAACTGGAAAGAAATACCATCAAAATATCTATTGGCTTACTAGACCATATAACAACACACCAAGAAGCTAAAAATAATCAAACTCAAGAAAAAGAAATAAATTAACATATCTCAAGACGTAGAGATTTACAGTATATACATTCTTTTTAAAAGTAATATGATTTTGTTCATTGACTGCTCCATCGTTATCCTTTCAGTTCATACTGTTGCAGTAAAGCTATTGTTGCTCTGTCATGTCCAGGATCTGATGTCAGAGTGGATCCAGTTATAGCACAATACACAAAAGCCTCTATTTTTGAGTACATCTTAAAGTCTGCCTCCTATGTTTGTCTTTCAATGGTGAACAGTTTTTTCCTATCCAGTGGCAGAATATTCCAATGGCTTTGGAGCATTGCAGAGGTCCACTCTTTTGATTTAAAATAAAAAATAAATAAAAAATATATAGAATATGTATTTAAAAAATGAGAATATAACTTTTGACATCTTTGTTAAGCTGCAAAAGTTACAAAAAGCTTTTTGGGGTTCATTTTTGCCTTTTATCTTATTATTTCTTTCTGTATCATTTTCTTAATTCTGTGTCTGTTTTTGAGGGGTTTTTTTGCAATATGTAGAGTGTTGAAAGTAGGTTTGTTTGTAAGAAAAATGAGGAAAGTTCACAGTTAATGTACAAGAAGGTAAACAAAATGTAAAAGTGCTCTTATTTTGAAAGACTATTTTTTTGAGTTCCCAGTCTTTAGAAAGAAGTAGGAGGCACTTAGGTTCATCTCAACAGACAGTTACTCAGGCCCTGCTCAGGCTCAGGATTGGAAGGTCTGATCAGGTTCTAGCAGAAAAGAACCTGATAAGTACTCAGTGAATCTGAGAAGAATAGCTCAGTAGGCTGAATTAAGGCCAGGACTAGAAGGTGTATCTATGAATGATTTGCAGATGAAAACATTGAAGTGTGCCAATATTGGACTTGCACTTAAGAACACAGTGGCTGTTGTACATGATATATTTGACTTATGCATACTGTCCTTTCTTGTTGACCCACTGTCTTCATATTTAAATGAATTGTGTCAGCATCTGTCCAACAGATGGTCAAGTGAACAGTGCATTCCCTTAACGTGAAGCCTGAACTACTTGGTCTTTTTATTTTTTTGATTTCTCTCAGGAATTTATTGGTCTACTTTCTCAGTATTTTGGCCTCTTTTTATGTTCGTATCAGGAAAATTTGGGTCACAGCCACCAGAATGCTGATGGTTTCAGGAGTAATTATGCACCTTGAATGTTCCACAATGATGGAGAAGTTCAGTTCCTCTCTCTCCATGGTTTTAAGAACCAATAGCAAAAAAAAATTTTACTCCAAAAGATTTAATTACCAGACATGGTAATTCAAAATTGTAGAGTCTTCATGATGATATTATTAAGATGTTCCAGAATGCTTGTCAAGTTCTACATGAGGGCCATTGAGACCAATCTGCTCAAACAATAATGAACATGTAATATTATAGACAAACAGATAAGCATCCAAACTATAAAAGGCAAGGAGATTTCTTTAGATTACTCTGTGTAGCTTCTACATTACACTGTGGAAGTTAAGGATGGTTTACTGATTGATGACCAGGCAAAAATGCAAGCCAAATAAGGCCAAGCAAGTAAGATTGATTTAATTTAGGATTTGTCAAACTTAGCTAAATTGAGCCAAGCAAACCCTTGTCCATCTTATCAAGAAACACTGATAAAAGCATGTACGGTTAGGTCAATATAATCTAGGACAATATAATCTAAACCAAGGCAAGCCAGATTCTAACAGGGTAGGTGCAGCTTTATTAAGACTTACGTAGAACCAAAGATGCACAGATTCAGATTCAGGTGAAATGAGAATGCATAGGCTAGGTAATGATGGTACCTAAATTATCAGGATAAGAAAACCAAACCATACCATTCCAGTACAATCAGTATAATGTAGTTCAATCCAGTTTGACGCAATCCATACTTCACGATCAAGTCTTTTTGTCATGAGGTCATTTGAAAAGGAGCAAGACTGGACCAACTATTGAGGTTCATTCAAATCCAGTTAAACACACACCACTGCAATTTAGTTACTTCATTCCAGTTTGTTATATGTCAGGCAGTTGGATGCAAAGTACTTTCCATGCTTAATCCCAATTCATATGGCTACTTACAGACAATACTGTAAGTAGTCCAGGCCACACTTCTATTCCAAGGCAGTCCATTCCCTTCTGAGCCAGTGAACTCATTTCTACTCCAGCAATGAACTGGTCCAATCTAAAATGCATCCCATTCCTTTACACTTGTATCCATTTCTATCCCAGTATGTCCAGATAAACTGGTGTGGCTTTCATCAGAGTAAACAGCATCTTTTGAATGTCCTTAACGTTGAGGCGCTGTTGTGGCTCCCTCTGCCAGCAGCCCAGCATAATATCGTAGACTTCCTTGGGACAGACCCTGGGGCGCTCCAGTACCCTGCCCTGAGTAATGCACTCGATCACCTGGGAAGACAACGGGACACATGGATATACAGTACATACATCACATATTCCCTTTTGTGAGCAAAGCACTGGCTATGTAAGTGTACAGTACATCAAATTTAAAGTGCAACACACATTGGCTGCGCCACGTCATTTGACGGGCACACGTAGCAAAAGCATCCAGTATGCGTCATACAGAGGGAAGTAGTAGCCACGGTACAGTAGACAGGATGTGCTAATTTAGGGAGTTAGTGTGATAAACCTCCGTTTTTTTTTGTTTTTTTTTTAATGAGTTGACACGCATCAATGTTCGAAAATAGCTCCAATTAGCTCCATTCAGTCAGTAAGAGCGATTCACAATGTGTTTAGTGCCACAGCAATCCCTGGTCTCATGTTACCTTCAATGAAAGTTCCACACAGTGAGGCCTACAGCTTTTAAACATTTCAGAAAAAGCAAACACTAGTATCAGATTGGGAATTGGTATCAGGAGAGAAATAGTTGGATTGGTGCATCTATACATTCAAATAACACAAAGACTTTTTTATAAATTTTGCCTTAACAGAACAGACCATATTCTGCTTTGATCTTATGTCACTACCAATAGCCTTAGAAGTAGGGATGAACAATATATATCAGACTAACAAATTATGAGAACAAAAAGCACCCAATGACTGAAATGTCACTCTCCCTACACTCACTTGCTCAGTGATGGGGCACGAACAAGCCACCAGTGTCAGAACATATTTCAGCTATGATGAAAGACGAAAAAGAAATGTCAGTCACTCACAAGCAAGGATGGGTCGAGGTTCAACATTTTGTAAAACACATAATTGTATAAAGGATATTGCGACGAGACAATAATTAAGTAAAATTGTTGTCTGTAAACACAGTTAATTTGCAAATGATTGCATTCTGTTTGTATTTATGTTTTACACAGCGTCATCACTAAAACATGTTATTTCATGATATTTTATTATGGTTTATTTGAAATTATTTTATTTTCTGTTGACTAAATCCAGTCAAATTTGTACTTATTTAATGTATAACGCAAAAATTACATCGGAAAAAAATAGAATTACTGCCTAGCGGTTGTATGCCTCCACACACCAAACAAGTTGCAATTTCCATCTATGTCTGTCCAGACAGATTTAATGTAGTGTCGTTTTTTCACGTGGTGCAACACCTGAAGCTTAATATCAGCAAAACCAATGAGCTTATGGTGGACTACAATGCTTCAAATATGGATGTTTCTCCAAAATTGTGGATTCCTCACACACATCTTCAACCCGGCAGCACAGGAGATACAATCTAATCTCCCCTTTTGTTCCTAACTTATGGTGTTGAATAATGGCCAGAAAAGTGTTTATGCAGAATATGATGATGTCACAGTGAAATTGACCTTGAGTGATTTTTGAGTTATGACTAAAAATGTGTTTAATAGGTCACAGTGCCCTTGACCTTTCACCTCTGACCACCGACATGTAATCAGTTCATCCTCGGGTCCAAGTTAACATTTGTGCCAAATTTGAAGAAATTCCCTCAATGTGTTCCTGACATATCATGTTCACAATAATGGGACAGACAAGACAACCCAGTTGAATTTGTGTGAAATTGTAGAATGGAAACTTGTATCATTAAACATCACAACCTCTCAGACCAAGGACATACCTGGATGGTAGTGATGGCCCTGCTGAAAGGTCAAGACTATCATACGGGTTAATGTTATTGTAACTGATATGAATGATAGCCAACTTTACAAAATGAAGACCCAAGCTTTAAAACCATGTAATTTTTCTTTGATTTTGGTTACAATAAAAGTAATTAGTAACTAAAGGCAGACTTATGCCATATATACTGTATACGTAAGTGAAAGTGTACCTCATTATTGGCGAGCTGGAACCACGGCTGTTTGCCGTACGTGAAAATCTCCCACAGAATGACTCCGAAGCTCCACACATCACTCTCTGTGGTGAACTTTCTGTACATGATGCTCTCTGGGGGCATCCAGCGGATAGGCAGCATGGTGTGACCTCCCACCTGAACACAACATACACACGGAAAAAACATTTTTTAAAGATGAATATGAAAATGCGTAAGATCTAATGCATGATGTTTTTGGGGACGATATAACCAGTATTGACAGAGAACACATGTATTAAGGGACATACATGTGCAAGTCAAACTTAAATGTGGACACTCGCTTGTACCATGCCATAGTTTTGCAAGTCACAAGCAATACTAAATCTTAACAATCCCATGTTTATGATTTGGGGTCGATTTTGGGATCAAATTGGACTCCATTGTGCACTAGTTCAAGGCTTTTACTGTACTGGGCCAAAAATAAAATGACCTGACAAAAAATAATGATTACATTTTTCTGTGTTACTTGAGAAACACAGTAATATTAATGTTATTTTTGGGCCACTGTGTGTTTTTGACACGTATAAAATTCAGGTTAAGAAATGGATGTATATTTTCACAACTACATTTTTTTAATTTATTTATTTTTGCTTTATTATATTAAAAAAACAACTTTCAGATGTGGCATAATTGTTCATGTATTCTGGTCATTTTGAAGGCAGTTGGTTTATATTGACTTTTGTTCTTTGTCTTCTCCATGATTTAACATGTTTAAATTAATTAGGTTGTTAAATACTGTAAAGCTACATCAGAAATAGCATCTGAACATCTTAAAGATACATGATGGATGACGAGAGCTTGCCAAAAGTTAAACCAAAACCTCTCAATCGCCCCCTGGTGGTAGGCTGCAGTATAGGTCATAAACCCCTACTCCTAAATGTTATCAGATCTTAAATTTTACAACATTTAGGCATTTGTTATCAAACTAATGTATGTTCAAGTGTTCATTTTTCTGATCAGTTTGGTTTTAATTAGTTATTTGATGCTATAAAAACGGGGTCAAACGTCATAATTGACAGCTGAGCCCTGCTCATGATTGGGCGGGTGTATGGGTGGGATATCAATACTGCAACTCCGCCGCCTGGTCACTACTGCGCAGATGTCTCCAAATGCATCACCAGTGCAAGATGGCGGCGCTCGTATCCGGGATATTTTGGCTCCTTTTTTTGACAGAAGTGGAGATGCATCATCCATCTTTATTTATGTCAATGGTAAGAACATTTAGTGACTTGACAGATACATAAAAATGTAACTGTAAAATACTATATACTGTATCTAGAGCCCTTTGGAACAAGAACTTTCTCTTCAGACAGACATACTGTATACAGTATGCTTTACTGCAGATCATCTGCTGCTTATGATTATAGAGCATGATGTATTATCCAAAGTGTTCATCATGTCTGCTCTGACACAATTAGGCCATACACAGTCAGTCAGGGCATTGGAGTGACTGCAGCAGTTATGCATCTCTTGTTTCTAATCAATATTTTTGCTGCAATAGAACAATGTTTGTTTCCTTCATAACACCAATGATTAAAAAAGTACATTTATTGATCAAGTTTTAACACAATACTTTAACAAGAGCTTCCATTGTTAAAATTATTTTCCTTAGGTTCACTGTTCACTGTACCTCATGGTTTATAACAGATAAAACTTGTACTTCAGTGTCTACAACAGTCTTGTAGTGCCTTATACTTGGTTTATGTTCAATGCTAAAGTTCTATGTTTAGTGGTACTGCTGATAACCTACTAAATGATAACAGTTATCTAGGATCACCCATGTTTGATCTAGTGAAGCAAGTAACCCAAAGAGAGCCATATAGAGGTTGGCTACTTTTTTCCCCATCCTGCACAAACTGTGAAATAATGAACTTCAATACAACACGCAACATGCTTCCAACAATATTGTTATGTGACTGTTTGAGTAATACAATATCTTGGTGCTCACCTGAACATGCATCTTATCAGTCACCTTTTTGTCTGCCTCTTTTGCCTCTGTTGTCTCTTTTAACCAGGAGGTATACACACACACACACACACACACACACACACACACACACACACACACACACACACACACACACACACACACACACAACATCCAAACAGGTATTCTTTTTTTAAGAGGAAGGATATGTTGAATCAGCAGCACCAAAATAGAGTGACAAATTGATCTTCTCTATGACATTTATTTAGTGTCTAAACCTGCGCACATAAGCCTTAGATGATTACATGATACAAGCACATACAACACTATTCATGAGCACTTCTTCCCTGCGTGCACAAATGTAGACCAGGCTGAGGCAGGGACAGTCTCCTGTCATCTGCTCTGATTAGATTCATAATTACAAGTATAAAAGTTAATAATGACCACAAGTTTGAGGAAAAAAGTTATGATACCTTGTAGTGATAAGCTCTGACTTCATCCAAATCCGCATGTATGCATCAACCATCCACCTGAATAGGTTATTTTCTCTGATTTATCCTGCACCCACATGGACATTCACTCCACTCTACTGGTTCCTGTATGCTATATTGCCTTTTAAATTATGTGAAGCAGCGTAAGCCTTTCCAGGTGAATTCTTTAATTGCGTTGTATTGATTCCTGTGCATTTTTGTTTTTCATGATTAGGCAGGCTGGTTTCAGTATTTTAAACATTTCCATGTGCGCAGCGATGTCCCTGCAGTAATGTCACAGCACATTTAAGCAGCAAAACTAAAAGCTGTAGTTACTGTATAAAGTTGACAGGACAGAGGAAGCTCTCCAGAGGAAACAGAATTAAACTTTTAGCTTCTAAAATTAATTTAAACAGTTCTGATATCAGTAGCTCAGGATTAATCAGGAAGACAGCTACTTTACTCCAATTTCACTGTGTGAACATGCACTGTGTGTGTGTGCAATACTTGGAATGTGTAGGAAAACAGTGATAGTTAAGCTGCTGTGCCCACCCCTAACCATTAACTAATCAGAATGTACAGAAGTAACAGTGGCCCGTGTGTTATTCAGGACAGTCCAAGTGGTTACCCCCACATTAATACTGTATACTGTAGCTTAATACACAGTTTCTGTCTCGGTCTAGCAGGTGCTTTTTGCATTTTCATAGAACACATTTCAACATGTTACAATAGCCTTGGTATTGCATTTATCTCACTGTTGGACTTGATTGGTTTCTGTCAGTGTGTACATAAACTCACCCACTGTTTTAACCACACCCTCGACCTTATTATATGGCATTCCACATGATCATCTTTTATTGAACCATTATTTAATAACTTCTGAATTTTTACGACACGACTACACGGCAGTAGACAAATAATCCTACACTACACGTCTATCAGATGATGCTGTATCTAAATTTAAGGAAATTATCCATCAGTCATAAACTCAATACCATGTCTTAATAGAACAGAGGACTCTTTTGCTAATTTCAGTTTCTCTCAAATTGATCATCTAGTTGATCGTGTTGCAGGCTCACTCCGAATGACATTAGACTCTATTGACCCTCTAAAAAAGAAGATTATAAAACAAAGGAAATCAGCTCCATGGTATAACCCCCAAACCCGTAAATTGAAGCAAATAGCC